>PVKA01000920.1:0-167455 GCA_004027165.1 Ctenomys sociabilis
AATAATTATTGAATTTTTGATATAATTCAGCTATAAAAAAACCTGTAAATATAATATCATGTATGCACCTTGTACAATACCAAAACGTTATGAAAACAGTTTGCTATGTATTAATTCATCGACTCTGTATGGTTAAGGTGTTTTGAAACTGTCTGATTGACATTTGTATTTTAATAAAATAAAAATAAATGGAAAAAAATAAATAAATAAAACCATAAAATAAATAAAATAAAATGTCTCTTGCATAATGTTGTTCATGGAGGATGTCACCTAGTGACTTCTTGGGTTTGACCTTGAATATTGAAGAATTGTTAGACAGGATTGGGATTATTTGTTATTATACTTGATGCATATTAAACCTCAATACTGTGGAAGAGTATAACTGAGGACATTTCTGTGCCAATCTCAAGGGAGCTCTCAGGTGTTGATTGGTTGGTGACAATAATGTGCAGGAAAGGCCCACAGGAAGATGACATGATCCACTGAGTGCTTTGAGTGTAAACATCTCCAAATTATTCCTTCTAATAATGGTTCTTATTGTTCGTGCAAAAGAGAGATGAAGTTGTGGTGAGAGGCGTAACGCTACTGCAATGCAGGGAAGAGTTTGACCTATAAAAACTCTCATGAAAACCCATTCCTGAGAGATGTATGAGATGTAACTTGTTATCCCATCCCTGTGGTAAGACTCTCTACTGCATTTTCCTTATAAACTCAAGAAGGCCAGGAGAGCTTGGGGTTTAGGGTGATGTGCTCCCACAAAAAATTACACAGCAATCATTTTCAACAATAAAACAGACTCTACTACAAGCAAATTGATACCTTTCTATCAGAAACATTGAGTTTTTAATATATGCACATTGGCTGGACTTTGCTCATCCATGGGGAGTTGAAGAAACTTCTGGAAGAATTAACACTGTAGCTCAGTTCTGAGTCTAGTGGAAGAATCATTCCAGTGAAGGAGGAAGAAAGTTGAAAATTGTACCAGGCTTTAAAAGGAAGTTGAAAATAGTCCAGAGAAGTAAGTAAAAGCAACTGAGTGCTCTGTATTTCGTGACAAATGATCTTCTAAGTTTTTACATTGGAATTAAGGAACTGGAAGACATGATGATGAGTGAGCAAAGCAGATGTGAAAGTTGAGGCTGAAGATCTGAATTGATCCTCAGAGTGGATGACAATGTTAGGAGATTTTTATTCTTGAGACAGGGTTGCACTAGTTTAGTCCAGGCTGCCCTCAAACGCATGATCCTACTGCCTTAGCCCTCCAAGTGCTAGGATACAGGTGTGCACCATCATGTCTGAGTTGGGTGGTATTTTTGAGGGAAAATATTTCTTAAATCAAGTAATTTATCTTATCAATTTATTTTAATTGGTGTGCAACATTCATGTAGTAGAGACTTGATAGCCTATTGGCTTTTGCACAGTATCTACTATCTAGAACAAGATAAAAAACTTTTAGTTCTCCAGACTTTTAGTCCTCCTACTTTCTCCTGGTTGTTCCTCTTTCCCCATGGTAACTCATTTTCTCCTTGCAACAGATTAGTTTGATTGTTACCTGTATATTTTGTTTTTGATATTTTACTTATTATATTGTCTATGAGGTTGTGATAAAATCAAAGGAAATACATTTTGTTGATTAGAAGCCTCCACTCTTTTCAGCCATGGCATATAAAATGTTGGCAGGAATGATATTCTTATATCTAGAATCTGATGGTCTGTTCAGAGAAGTTAATGCTCACTGGCATCATTTCAAGTAGAACCCACATAGGTTCTTGAGCAGTGAAGGGCATTATTTTCAATTACTTCCCCATTATTTGTAAGTCCTTTACACTCTAAGAACTTGAGCTATAGATAATGAAAATCAGTGTTATTCAAGAATAACCACAAATTTTGCTTGACTTATCGCACAGCTCCTGGACTTATAAAGGGACTATGTCTTTACAAATCCATCATAAATTGAAAGCATTGTAAGTTAAAAATTCACTTACAAGACTGGGCATGGTAGTACGCCTGTAATCCCAGTAGTTGGGAGGCTGAAAACAGGAGGATCACTACTAGTCTGATCTATGTAGTGAGATCCTGTAGACTTTGTACTAAAAAAAAAAAAAAAAAGTATATAAAATACCTAACCTATCAAACTGAACAGCTTAATCTTATCTTCTTTTTGTTTTTGTTTTTGTTTTAGGGAAGGGTCTACAGGGTGTTCAAGGTCTCACTGTTAGATCAGACTTATAGTGATCTGCCAGTTTTTACAGCTTCCCAAGAGCTGGAATTATAGGCACCCACCACCATGTCAAGTCTCAGTTGCTGTCTCAGTGCACCCCGGGGGTGGGGCCAGTATGGCAGGCCTGAGGATTGAACCCCAGGTCTCTGCACCTGCTTGTAGGCTCTTTAATCTGCTGAGCTATTTGGCCTTCCATAAGGCTGCCTTAAGGGCAGGTCTGGTAAGGCAGGTGGAGCTGGGGATCAAACTGCAGTATCCTGCACCTGACCACATTTGCATGAGTAGGCACTTAAACAACTGAGCTAACCAGTAGGCCCCCTAACCTTATCTTCCTTAAACACTTGGAAAACTTAAATTAGTCTACAACTGGGAAAAAATCACATAACTCAGTCAACATTATAATAAAATGTTGAGTATTTCATGCAATTTATTGAATACACTTCTAGAAATGACTAATGGATGTATGAGTACATCTCACTCCACTGTAAAGTCACAGTTTGTTAAGTCCATCTGCTATCAATCAGAGGCCATCTGTGTTTGTAAATTTGGGGCCTTCCCTCTCACTGGAAACATCACTCAGCCCAGGTTTTGCACCCTGGCCTCCATCAACTGCAGCTCATCCGTAAATCTCTCTCATCTTTGGAACATGTGACAAATAGCCTTAAATTACTGACACACAGTTCTGCTTGCTGGCACTTCCTCACACTCTTTTTTTATCAAAATTTTGGGAGTTGAAGGAGCATATAAAAAACATTATGTCTGGGGTACTCAGGTATAGAGCACCCACTTTTGTTTATATTCTTCAAAAGTAATAAGTCTGTGGCAGAGAAAATTACCACGTGGAAGATCTAAAGACAAACAGGGCCCTCTTTTCCTTTGGATAGAAACGCTGTTTTTCCAAACCCTCTTCTGCTAGGCTTCAAGACTTTTGCTGTTTTTGAGACTCTGTAAGAATCACTGCTCTCTCAGAGAGCCTTCCTGTGCCCAGGAGGCATAAATCTCTTCTATCATACCAACTTCAAGTGGTGGTGCTATGTGGAGGGCAGGGGAAGCAAGGGACATTAAGGGCAGTAGAATGCCCACTTTATTTTTCGCCCCTGATAGGCACTAAGCACACAACTTCTCCCAGTGGCCTGCCTTTTTTCCTGACAGGATTCAGGACAGATTGATTTTTCCCTATGTTTCCTCCAAATCAAACAGCGAATCAAATGGGGATGCTAATGTAAACATAGGTCTCCTTATTTCATTTCAGCATTGGAGATGTCTCTTGGCAACGCAGGGTCCTGGTGGCCTGATGGACTGCAAAAACCAATGTTTATAAACCAGCCTTTCCTCTGGACTTGCATAATGGAGTCCAGATTTTGTCTTATCAGCTTACAAATAGACAGCATTTCACTTCTTTAGACTCCCCAGCGATTTGCATTTATGAATGGAAATTTCCTTCTAGACTACGCCAGCAACCAATGAAATCTCTTTGCTTCTCCCCTCTCCCTTGTCTCCTTTTTTCCTGCTTTCCTCTCTCCTCTCTTCCTTCCTCCCTCCCTTCCTTTCTTTATTCCTTCCTTCCTTCCTTCCTTCCTTCCTTCCTTCCTTCCTTCCTTCCTTCCTTCCTTCCATATTATATGTAGTGCCAGTATATTTAGTGGATTAAACTGAATTGTAATTGAAGCTGAAATCTGTCATTTACTAGGAGTGCCTACCCTATCTCCTTCCTGAGATACCAGATAAGTCAATACTGAAGCCTGGGATTTGTGGCACATGGCTTGAGATTTACCCTTTTTACCTTTTGTGGCTATTATATAAAGTCAACAACACTGTGATACCAGCAGATCTGTCCTTGTAGCCCTCCCCAACCCCACCTTCTTTTTGGCAGCTCCTGTGGATCCCTGGTCTCCTTTAAAATGCAAATAAAATGCCATCCCAAAAATTGAAGATGAGACTCTGTCCTCTGTGTTGAAGATGTGCTGTTTCCTTAAGGTACTTTCAGGAGACATTTTTGTCCAAGACATGTATTATATGTCAGCTGGCATTGTTCTAGAAATTCCTAGGATCTTAACTTTTAGGCATCATTACTCTTTTCAAAAATTATTGTGTTAAAATACCTCTATATTGTGGTTAAATTAATACAGGGAATTTCAAACTCAGAGAAAAAGTGTATTTGTACTCTCACTATTGAGGTGAGCTGCCATGTGAAGGAGGCATTGGGGGAGAAAGCCTTTTCCTGTGTTTTGAAAATCCTCTTGCTGGGGAGATCACTTTCTCTACCACATAGGGTATGGTCACAATTAATATCTGTGGATGCTTTCAGACAGTTCTTTGGGTTTCTCCACAAGTTTGGTCTATTCTACCCAATTTTGGGGTATTTTATTAACTCTGCTATCCATGTCCTTGTTCAGCCATACACACTCAGAGTACAGGCAATAAGTCCAACCAAATGACTTCTCCACCAAGGCGCTAAAAAAATCAGTTAGATTTCCCCTAGGACTTTCTTTCCAAGACTCAAGAAGAGAAGCAGTGTAGGTATATTTATGTACTATATGTCTGTAATGTCTACTCTTACACATGCATTGATGAAATACTCCCTGTACAGCTTATGCATGCAACTAATACTTCTTTAAAATGAATGCCAACTTAGTGCTACAAAAACAATCAGTTTCTCCAGTCACTGATTTTGTACTGGATTTTGAGAAACTCGTTTCACCCCGTCTCTGTTTCAGTCTCCTAATCTGGTGTACAATGCCTTCTCCAGGGAGTCCAGATTTTCCTCATCAGGGCAAAGCTTGAGGGTGGGAGTGGGCTGCCTGTGTAATTGAATCTCTGGTTCAGCAAGATTTGTGAGAGACTTAGCTACATGCACACACCATATCCAGCTTACAAACCGAAGTGAATTTGTAATGTAGTGATAGACACACAAGAAATAGAGGGAAATTAAAAGGCAAAGATTAAATTTAGCTTTTCCTACTTGCACAGTGGCATGGTTATCTCTGTGCTATCGGATGCTTGTCTCCATGATCAAGGTAGATGCACTTGGGCAATTACTTTTTCTTCCTTTCCTAAATTTTCTTCCTCCTTTTTACTTCTCCTCTTCCCCTTTCTCTTTTTCTTCTTCTTCCCAGAGATCTGGCATTAGGATGAGCCACCCCACTATCCTCTAGTTCCTTCTCCGATACAAGCAGTAATCCAAATAAATTTTGCCTCAGTTCATACTAAAGAAAGATGTCAGCATTCTCAGCACTTTTCTCCTCATCTCAAAGCCAAAGGGGAAGTCTTCTTCAGTACATGGGTCTTCAGATATTTATTTGTACATAACAATTTCAAAGTAAACCTTTCCATCTGATTTCTTTCACTGATCAACAGAGTGTATGATGTAAAATCACTATTCGCTCTTTGGAATTTTGTCTCCATAACAATTTCCATACAGGGTCTATCCTATATCCTTAATCTCTCTGCCCTTTAGATTTTCAACAGCCAAATATCAAACTTGTCCCAACTAGTGCCCTTTAAGGTGTATATGAAAACCTACATCTCTACACTAAGAAAGGTAATTTACAACCATTTCTTCCATATATTATCCATCATACACATTGTTCTGTAACTCTAGTGCCAGGATTAAAACTTCTTACCACTTTGAAAATATGTAAATAATACAACAGTTTTTAATAAAAAATCTTCAATATTACTTGATTTAGTATGGTTTGCAAAAATTCTGAGAAGCAGAGATAAAATGCAAAAACCCCCAACAGATATTTGTAGCTTTTCCAGATTGACAGAACACAGGATTTATATTTTCAGCACCAATCTTTTGCCATAAAATACTGTATCTTATGAGCTCAGAAATGCATAAAGCAGAATGAAAGTTCAGAAGGAAAGAGCACACGTGGAAATTCATTATTGTGCTGACAGATAGTTTAATTATGGTATATTGCATTTTATTAAAGGTTTTGTCTGGGGAAATGGGTGTGGAATTTCTTTCATGAGTTGTCTGTTTCAGCAGGCTGAATAGAAAGTGTGGGAAGTATTTGCAGGTCGGCTTCATCAAACATTCATTGTTCTCTATTACAATAAGCAGATTTGTTCTGTTTTTCCAAGAAGAACTAAAGAAATGTTGTTACAGTAATAACATAGAAGCTGCAGCCTTGGGGACGGTCTCAGGTTGGTTCCACTGAAGCTCCCACGCGTCTCTGTGTTACTGTGAATCCCATCGTTGCTAGCAAAGACCTGGTATGAGTGATGGTTAGAACTGGACATGGGAAGCATCAAAGTTGAATAGGCCCACCTCCCAATCATCAAATGCAAAGTTCAATGTGTCAAGTAAGTGTCATAGGTCAACCTGGGCTTGGTCCTCGGAATATCAGCAATGTGCACATAAAATACTGGGGAGGAGGATAGTGGAAGAAGCAGAAACATGTTTCTGGTTGACTTGAAAAATAATTCAAACAATGCTATATTCTTCTAATTTGAATTACCACTAGAAGCATCTGGGACAGACTGAATTTGTCATATAGCTTGAAATGACCCTATGACATTTTCCCTTAAAAGTGGGAAATGCTCCCCCCCCACCCCATCAGCTTTGGAATGGGAGAAGCTGGGGTACAAAACAGGTATATTTTGTTAGAGATTATTTTGTTGGAGGAGAGAAATTTTTCAAATTCTACTTCAGAAAAACTGATTTTCAGTGGGGTTCCCGAATGTGGACCCAACCTGTGGGATGGCGGGCACACAGCGGCACTGTCTGCCAGTCAGCAAGGTGCAGGGAACCACTTCGGGAGCACTGCAGAACCTTCACACTGTCTGCAGAAATTCCAGCTTCTACTTTCCCTGGCATGACGAATTTGGAAAATCTGACAGTTATTCAAAGTACTTTCCATACGGCCTGAGAAGAAGGGCATATGTTTATCTTAACAGAGCTGCAAACACATCTCCAGTCTCACCTTATGCACGGGTTCTTTCAATGTTCACCTAAATAAATAAAGGGAGCGGGAGACTTTCAGTTTCCTTTTTTTCCCTTTTCTGTAGATATCCTCCACCAAGGCCCTTTCTTGTTAATTTTGTCAGCAAGTTGCTACTTACAGCTGACTTTCACAGTGATGTGTGTATTTGCAGGTCAGCTTCATCAAACATTCATTGTTCAATACTGTGACAGCTGGTAGCAGGCATACATACTCTTTCTTGTTTGGTTTTCTGATAAAGCCTGTCAAGTACTGGTTGACTATAACTGAATTTGTCACCCTCTCAGTAAGGTTATACCTCTTCTTACCAGGAAATAAAACAATAAAACAACATTTCTAACCCTTCTCTGCTGCCCCCTCCCAATTTGATAAGCAAACTGAAGCACAGGTTTTAACTAGGCTGACTGCAACAAGGTTCATTGCTGATGAAAAATTCTGACATGTCTGGGAAGGCAAGGATCTCTCCTGTGAGGGTCCTGCTCGGGAGACAAGGGGGATGCAGGAGAAGGCAGAGCACAAGCGTGCTGGGCTTGTGCACAGTTCAAACTGAGCATCTGGATGTTCCAGGGTACCTCTCACTTTTCAGTGGCTATTATTACCTTGAACTCTATCTTCTGTTCTTCAGAACAGGAAAAAATGGTAAGTCTTTCACATATTGACTTCTTGAGAAGTCTTTTGCTTGTTTACTCTTCAGCACATTTAAGCAGCTGGATTATGTATTTTGCTGAGCCTATAGCACTCATTTGGGGAAGGGGTGGTGAGTGTTAGTCAGGAATTTAACCATGCTTAAGGTAGAGCTCACTCTTACCACTTTATTACTCACTCTGACATATTTATTATATTGAGGTTTCAGGGGTCAACATTTTATAGACCAAAAAGTATTTTACCTGTACTGACCTAAATTGTCAAACTATGTTTACATAGTCATTTTCTTTCTGCTGCTTAAATATCTTCTTTTATTCTGGCTAGTCAATATTTTACTTCAACAACATAATAGAAATAATTGAAAACATAAATAACACTGCATGGATTAATTCACCAGGGGATTTTTCACGAATTGTTTTTCCTCACATGGAAGTATAAGTTTCCCAATCATGTAATAAAAATAGTTGAAAACATTTTCCTTCTTTTGTAAGCAAATTTTCTTTGGTTGTTAACAGTCATTCTACAAATAGAAAAATAACGTGTTTCTTTCATTTTGCTTCAGTTCTTCAGATGTAAAAGAGTATATTTTGTGACCTCGTTGTGGAACAGATTGGGAGCTATCATTTTTCAACTTAATTTTTTTTCTTAACATGACAAAATTTCAGAGTGTATGGTCTCCTGCAGCCTATTTGGTATTTGTGATTTTGGAATAGTAGAGTCATTTGCAGTTATCACTAGGTTTGGGAGGGTGCTGCTTTGCTAACCTGAGTCAACAAAGTTCATTGGAAAGGACTTTTCTTCCACTGAGTCAGCTAATGTTGCTGCATGGGCAACAGGTCCAATGAAAAGAGAAATGTGTCCAATTCCATTGCTCCTTTTCATGTCATTTTATTACCTATCAGTGGCCCCTTCTCTTATTCCTTCCCTCCCTTCCTCTTTCCTTCTTTCTTTCTTTCTTTCTTTCTTTCTTTCTTTCTTTCTTTCTTTCTTTCTTTCTTTCTTTCTTTCTTTCTTTCTTTCTTTCTTCTTCTTCTTCCTTCCTTCCTTCCTTCCTTCCTTCCTTCCTTCCTTCCTTCCTTCCTTCCTTCCTTCCTTCCTTTCTTCCTTCCTTCTTTCCCTTCCCTTCCCTTCCTTCCTTCCTTTTCCTGAAAGCTGAAATATTTGAACACAGTTTAACTACAAACACTTCTCAGAGAGCTGTCAAATAAGTACAATTTCTTAACCATTAAGATGCCAACTTAGGTTTAGCTCTTTCCTAAATGAAGTCTGCTGATTAGCTCAGTTGTTTAAGCGCCTGCTCATGCAAACACAGTCAGGTACAGGACACTGCAATTCGATCCCCAGCTGCATCTGTCTTACAAGACGTGCCTTTAAGGCAGTCTGAGCCAGCAAAAACAAACAAACAAAAAATCACCTTCTCAAGTATAACATATATATCTTGAATTCAGTTGGACTATGTCTTATTAATTGGGTCAGAAAAATGCACATTCCTTTTTATTTCGGAACTTTTTAGTTCTCTAGCTCTTTCCTTGTAATTTTGTGGAATTCTTTCTTAAAAATTCTGCACCTCACGACTCCTCATCTTCAGTCCACTGAGGATAATCTTGTCCCCTTTACATGCACTAAGGACTGGTGTATTTTCTGTGCCCTCTTCATTGCTAGCATATTTCCCTAATTCCTTGAAAGTGTTTCTAACTTCAGGTTGTCTTTATTACTTGAAAATTTGTTTACTCTATGAACTTTATTCATAACCCCCAAATCATAGTTGTGGTACTGCTGCATGGACACACACAGACTGGTCAGCACCTGGAGTTGCTGAGGCCCATCTAGGCAATGCTCTGTTTTCTTGTTCCACTTCTACAGCACATTAGCACACTTTTGGCAGTCAATTCAGGGCCACATTTTGCATTATTGTGCCTCTTGTTGGTGATTTGATAGTTTAACTCCTACATGTCTTCTTAAGGTTTTATCTGATATTTTCAGAGAAGGAAGAAACTTTGAGAAGAAAGAGTATTCATTCAGGTGTGAGTTTAATGCTGTGGCTGTGAACCCAATTTTAACAAATCAACAATATATATTAAATCAGACATTTTGAAAAAAAAACCATACACCAAACAATACCATTAATGTATGGACTAGTGAAAATATTATGCCAAGGATGTCACTGGACTCTAACATTGTACTTTCTCAAGAAATTTAGGGTTGGTAATTCAGTTTGGGGGTGATTTTATAGATCATGGTTGCTATGGATAACATGAATTGTCTGTACTTCATTTTTTATCCTTTGCAAACATTTCTTCTGTAATCTACTCATTAAACATATACAACCCTCAATTGTTATTTTTATACTTCTGATTTTAAGTATAGCCTTCCTCCTGAAATCTTCAAATTCTATACTTAAATGAAGTGCATCTGCCTTCTGATATCAAGAGGTTCTGTTCAATTCTTAGTCACATGTCTCATAAGCAGAGCAAACTAAGTGCACCAAAATAATGTGCTTATTATCACTTGTCTGCAACCAGCAACTTTTTCTTTTGTTTGTTTTCATCAGCTTTATTTTTTCACCTATAAGATACTTCTATGATAAAAAAAAAACCTGAAGAAATTTATGACTACAAAACCAGCTCTACAGAACACTCTGAAGAACGTGTTATAAGCAGATAATGAAGACCCAAAACACATGAACACCAATAGAAAGAAGCCATCAGACAAGCAATTGAATGGATAACAAGGACAGGGGAAAAAAACAACAGGAAAACAATATAAAAAAGAAATGGCAATACATATTAGTTATAACTTTCAATGTAAAAGGTCTCAAATCAACAAAGAAACATATTGGCAGAATGGATCAAGTAGTAAGATCCAACACTGTCTGCATTTAAGAAATACATTTAACCCCAAAAGAAATTTGTAGACTAAAAGTCAAATGATGGAAAATAATTCTACATGCCACAAGAACCCAAAAAAGCAAAGGTAGCTGTTCTATTTGCATACAATGAAAAGTTTAAGTCAAACTGATCAAAAGAGACTTTTGAAAAGAAGAGACTTTCAAAAGAAGGTGACTACATATTTGCATTTATGTGTGAAACATAGGTTCATCCAACTACATAAAACAAATACTAACAGACATGATAAAACCAACAAGCACTAACACAATTGTAGTGAAGGAACTGAATACTACACTATCACAAATAGACCAACTAGACAAAAAATCAACAAAGAAATATTAGAATTAAATCAACCCTGGTGAATAAATGGATGTGGTAATTGTCTACAGAGTGTCTCACCCTCAGGGCATCAAAATACATGTTCTTTTCAGCTTCACATGGGGCATTCTCCAATAGACCATATATTAGCTGACAAAACATGTTCAAGAAAATATAATGACATTTAAATCATCCCATGCACACTATCTGACCATAGTGCAGTGAAACTAGAAATCAGTGACAAAGAAAATCACAGAAACTACAAACATATGACAATTAAACAACACCCTTCTGAGCAACTAATAGGTCACAGAGGAAATTAAAGACAAAATTAAACAGTACACACAGTCAAACAATGATGCTGATACAACATGTTAAAACTTAGGGAACACAATGAAAGCACTATTTCAAGAAATTTATAGCAATGAATGCACACATCAGGAAAACAGAACAAGTTCAAATAAACAACTTAATGTTGAACTTCAAACTTTTGAAAAAAGGACAACTGAAATGCAAAACTCACATGAGGAAGACAATTGTAAAATCAAGAGCATAGGTTAGTGCAATAGAGGCTAAGAAAACAATACAAAGAATCAATGAAGCAAAAAGTTGTTTCTTTGAAAGAATAAATAAAATTGATAGACCATTAGCCAACCTCATCAAAAAGAGAAAAGAACAACACAAATTCAAGTAATTAGGAATGAACAAAGCAAACCACAATCAATCCCACAAAAATTTAGAAGATCAATACCTACTATGAGAATCTATATTCTAATAAGAAGGAAAACACAGAAGCAATAGATAGATTCTCAGACACAGTCAAATTTCTAAAACTAAATCAAGAAGAAATAATATTCTGAATAATATGGTATCAGCCAATACAATTGAAAATGTAATAACAAGTTTATCAACAAAGAAAACCTAGACCCTGTTGTATTCACCATTGAATTTGTACAAGAAATACAGATAATAATATTAGCAATGCTGAAACTCTTTAAATAAATTGAAAGGGAAGCAGTACTTCTAAACTCATTCTTTAAGTAAGTATTGCCCTGATTTCTAAATGAGAATGTAACCAAAAAATAAAACTCCAGGCCAGGCTCCCTAATGAACACGAACAGAAGGCAGGAAATCATCAAGATTATATATCATGACCAAGTAGGATTCATCCCAGGGACACATAGATGTTTCAACACATGCAAAGAAATAAATATGATACACTGTATTAACATAACCAAAGACAAAAGTCACATTATTATCTCAATAGATACAGGAAAGGCATTTAACAAAGTCCAACACCCATTCATGATGAAAATCCTGCAGAAAATAAGAGTAAATTGTCTTTATCTCAATTTGATAAAATCCACATATGACAGACCAATAGCCAACATCATAATAAATGGTCAAAACCTGAAAGCTTACATTCTGAAATTAGGAACAAGACAAAGATGTCCATTATCACCACTCCTATAATAGTTCTGAAACATTAGTCAGAGCAATTAGACAAGAGAAAAAAATAAAAAGAATAATAATAGGAAAGGAAGAGATAATGTATTATTTGCAGATGACATGATACTCTACAGAGACAACCACAAAACTTCATCAAAAACATGTAGATTTAGTATCCAATTTCAATAGCATAGTGGGATACAAACTCAACCTTCATAAATGAATAACATTCCTGTATACAAGGAACAAATTGATAGAGAAAGAAATTAGGGAAGGCAGACCCTTCACAATAGCATAAAAAAGAGAGAAATATTTAGGAATAAATCTAACAAAAGAAGTAAAGTACCTATATATTGAAAATTACAGGTAAAATTAATAAAATTGGGCTCAAATGGAGAAACTAGTCACTAGCAAGTGGACATGAATATAGAGCAGGTGCTTTTTCCCATAGGGAGTTACCTGAAAAATTGTTCTTGTAATCTCATTGGGTTACCATAATTTTGTCCCACCTCATATGTGAGTTCCCATATTTTCCACCTTAGACCCACCTCATTTCATGGTTTTGCTGTATAAAAAGCCTTAAAACAGACAGATTCCTTGGCAAAACATTTGGATCCTCTTCCATTCCTCTCTTGGATGAAATATTTCTTTTCCCCAATAAACATATTCTGATCTTAAAAAAATAAAATTATGGTATCTTGAAAAAAAAAGATCAAAGAGGATATCAGAAAATGGAAAAAAAACTCTTCCATGAAGTTGAAAAGGAAAAAGTCCTCCAAAAATCATTTCTGGAGTCAAGTATAATACTGATTCCAAAACCAGGGAAAGACACAACCAAAAAGGAGAACTTCCAATCTTCCTCATGAACATAGATGCAAAAATACTCAACAAAATCCTGGCAAATAGAAAATGGAAAGATATACCTTGCTCTTGGCTAGGAAGAACTAACATAGTGAAAATGGCTATACTCCCAAAACTATTGTACATATTTAATGTACTTCCAATCAAAACACCATTAGTATACCTCACAGATACAGAGAAACACTCCTAAAGTTCGTTTGAGATAAGAAGAGACCTAGCAAAAACAATCCTGTGCAACAAAACAAGTCATGGGGCATCACAATTCCAGACCTCAAATTATACTACAAATCTGTGACAAAATCAGCAAGATATTGGAAAACAAAAACAAACACAAACAAACAGAAGCCAGGCCTGAGGATCAGTGGAACAGAGCAGAAAATGTAGACTTAATCCTAAACACGCTAAACTACCTTATCTTTGACAAAGGAGCTAAATATTTACACTGGAAGAAACATCATCTCCTTAATAAATGGTGCTGGAAAAACTGGTTATCAACATTCTGAAGACTAAAACTAGACCCATGACTATCACTATGCATTAACTAAAGTCAAAATGAATTAAAAATCTAAATATTAAAATGGAAACACTAAATTTACTGGAAGAGAAAAACACATAGAAATCTCAGACACAGGTGCAGTCAGAGTCTTCATGAACAAAACCAACACTACAAGGGCAATATTAGAATCAACAATTGAAGAAATCTCATCTCACCTTATGAAAAAGCTTTTGCACAACAAAAAATATCACCAACAGAGTGAAAGTACAACTGAATGTGAAAAAAATTGTAACAAGTTGTACCTCAAACAAAGGACTTATATCTAGAGCATATAAAGAAATGAAAAGTGTCAGACCTTCCAAACTAAAATATCAAATCTAAAACTTGGTATCTGAGATGAATATATATCTCTCAGATGAAGAAATACAAATGGCAAATAAATACATGAAAAAATGTGCGATATTATTAACCACTTAAGAGATGCAAATTCAGACAATACTGAGATTCCATCTCACCCCAGAATGAGTGGCTACCACCACAAAAAAAGTCAGTTTTGATAAATGATGGAAGGGCTGTGAGGAAAAATAAACCTTTTTCCATTGTTGGTGAGAGTGAGGGTATAGACTGATACATCCACTATGGAAATCAATGTGGGGATTCCTTAAAACACAACAGTCAGAGGTCCCATGTGATCCAGCTATTCCATTTCTGGGTATCTTTCCAGAAGAATACTCAGTGATATATGTGCATCCACATTGATGGCACCACAAGTTGTGTAGTCGTCAATACATGGTGTCAACTTGGTTGGATGACTCCGTTGTGCAGTGCCAGCTGGTGAGGGTCCCACCCAGGGGAATAATCGGTTCCACCCCAGAGTAACTCAGCACAAAGAGACCATATAAAAGGGCTGAGAAAGGAGTTGATGTTCCACTTCCTTGGAGGAACTTCAGTCTTCACATTTGGCTTGGACTTCATCGTCTGGCTTGCAGCTCAGACTCTTTGGCCTCTGGCTTGGATCCTTTGCCTTCTGTCACAGACTCATCAATGTTCATTGCAGACTCTTCAATCTTTCATCACAGTCCTTTAGCTGATGAACAGAGACTTGTACGGAGCACTGCAGTAAGCTTCAAACTATGGGACTGAATTCCTCAGTCTGGGGTGTGCAAACGCCCTCTGCACGCTCCCTTATCTGACTCTGGCTGACTGTTGTAAACCAGTCTTGTAATTCCTTATACATTGTATATCTTGTGTTAATATCTGTTACTTATATTATAACTGTTCCTCTAAGTAAAACCCTGACCAATACAATTTATAATAGCTAAAACTTAGAAACAATACAAATACCATCAGTTGAGGAATGGATAAAAAAAATGTGATTTTTTTACAATGGAGTCCTATGCATCCATAAAGAAGGATAAACTGGAGTCTCTGATAGGCAAATGGATGCAATCTGAGACCATATTCATAAGTGAAATATATCAGACATATATGTGCAAACATCATATTTTCACACTACTGTGAGGAGCTAAACAAGTAAATAAGATACACAAGGTTCAATAGATATTGTGAACTGGGAGGAAACCACAAAAGAAAAGACAAACTGTATTGGGGGAAAAGAAGGAAAAAAGAAAAATACATTTATATATATATAAGATAGGTAGGATTGTATACAGCTAGTTTTTTTTAGTTCATTGAAAAGAAAGCTTTGAGGTCATATTGCTTGGACAAGATATCTTGCCTATATCTTATACTCTGAATATTATTATGAAGATAGCAATACCCAGTGTACTGATTATTACAACCTTCCTAGTATCCTGTTTATTTTTTTGATTAATAGGACAGTTTCAATAATTCATACAATGAACATTGTTATCTTCTTAGTGGTTATCCATAGTACAAGAAGCAGACAGGATATCTTGCCCAAAAATGATTAGTACAAATCTTTCTTCTCATTGAATTAAGTGAGAGTAGCTGTATATCTATACTGACTATTCTGTATATATAAATACAAAATGGTCCTTCCTTTGTATCCCTTTTTTTGTTTAGCCCTGTCAGAGATGACTATTCCATTGGCATTTAAGTACTACAGATGTGTGAATTCAGCAAAACAATCCAACACAGTGCAGCAGTCCACAACTGCAGTAGGTTATCTGCAGAAGTTGTTGACTTGAGCCTTTCACAGCTCAGCATATTAATATGGATTTATTTTGTATACTTCATTTTTATACTTTTCTTCTGGACAGTTAAGACCAAGACCTATATAACAAGAAATGTAACTTTTGTACCTGGTAAGGTCAGTGACGTACCCTCAGGATTTTTCCTGTATCTCTGTACCACTCTTTGCAGATCCTTGCCACTGTAAGCTTTATGGATGAGTCACAGCCATTGCGTGACCAATTTGCTGTTTGTGAAAGTCTGAGAGAATGTTTTTTTTCTCCATGTGACTCTCCTTAGGCACACTTTCCATCATTGATCACTTTCCTCTGTGGCCCCATAATCTCCTTTATCAGAAAAATTGGGACACAACTGAGTTATATGATGTACAAGTTCTCCTATTTCCTGGGTCTTCACTAACCTTGAAAGACTAGGGACAAAATGTTGGCTGGCCTTGCAACCATTTTTTCTCTAATGTTTGATCTACAAACTTAGGTTCTTAACCCTCCAGAAAAGAAGCTGATTATTACCCTGCAATATATGCAGTTCGGTTTACCCTAGCTATCTTTCTAAATATCAAACATCTTACACATAACGTGGAACAGGTATTTTCCATCAAGTATTGATATGTTAAACTTTAAGTCCCTACAGAATATGAAGAAAAAATAATTTAAAAAAAGGAATAAACACTAACATATTCCTACACAGAAATTAAGAAATCTAACCATATGCAGCATTGTAGCAGGACAGTCTTATGACATTTTTGTTTCTTTCATCTTTTCATTTATTACCCTTAATTCCAAATAAGAAATCTTTTACTTGAGAGACAGTATGGTAATAATTGGTATGTCATGACAAGAAGTACATATTTAGAAGACCAAAATGGCACGCATTCCAAGCATGACCCTTCTATTACACATTAGTATCTGCAGTGTACTTGTTTGGTTCAAAGGTATCAGCATATATAGTTAGTCACGGTGAGAAGCCTACCAATTAACTGCTAGTTTCAAAACCTTGCTGATGTTTCTCAGGATCATTGCCTCACCCGTCTCATGCCTATACATGTATGGCTTTGAAACTGTCATGTTTCCCAGCTTTTCTTCTTGCCCATTCCTGGTCATCCAATCCTCCAGTTCTCGCTTTCCTTTTAATTGTGTTACACCTTTCTATTTTTATTTCTCCTTTTGAGTTCTTATACTAGGGAGACTATATGATATTTACACATGTGAGTCTGGTTTATACCACTTATAAGTATATATTCAAGTGGCACCCACTTAAATAGGAAGGCTTTGAGTTTATCATTCTTTATAGCTGATTAATACTCCACTGTATAAAGATATCACATCTTTTTCAAGCATTTCTTATGTGACCGGCATCTTGGTTGTTTTCAAGATTTGGTTATCACAAATTGTGCTGCTATAAACATAGGTACACATATATCATTGTGGTATGATGTTTTCAGCTCCTCTGGGAAATCTCCCAGCAGGCAAATAGCTGGCTTGAATGGGATTTCCAGTCCTTGTTTTAAGGAGTTTCCATACTGATTTCCATAATGGTTGCATCAGTCTACATTCCCACCAGCAGTAGAAAAGGGTTCCCTTTTCCCCACAGCCTCTCCAACATTTGTTGTTTTTTTTATTTTTTTTCATAGCCATTCTTTCTGGGGTGAGATGGTATCTCACTGTTTCTTTAATTTGCATTTCAGTGATGTGGAGCGTTTTTTCATATATTTATTTCCTTCTTTAATTTCATCTTCTGAGAAATATGTGTTCATCTCGGATGCCCATTTCTGGATTGGGTCTTTAAATTTAGTGGCCCTAATGTTTTTTAGTTCTTTATAAATTCTAGAGAGCAGACCTTTGTGCTAAGCAGGGCTTATTAGTTAAGATTTCAAAATTTGTGGGTTGTCTTTTCATCTTGTTAACAATTTCTTTTTTTTTGTCTTTTTGAGACAGGGTCTCACTATGCAGTTCAGGCTGGCCTCGAGCTCACTTTGTAGCTCAGGCTGGTCTCGAACTCACAACAATCCTCTTGTCTCAGCCTCCCGAGTGCTGGGATTACAGGCATGCGCTACCACGCCCGGCAACAATTTCTTTTGACATGCAAAAATTTCTCAATAAGATTTAATACCAGTTGTTAATACTTTGAAGTGTTTTCCATGCGAATACATGTTTGTTCATGAGCTCTTTGCCTATCCCTGTTTCTTTAAGAGTTCCTCCTACTTTCTCTTCTAGGAGACAGAGGTTTCTGTTTTAATGTTTAGAACTTTAATCCATTTTGACTTTAGATTAGTGCGTGGTTGACTGGGGAGATGGCTCAGTGGAATAAGTGCTTCCCTGGCAAGCACAAGGGCCTGAGTTCAATCCCCAGTTACGGAAGAAAAAAAAAAAAAATCACACAGCCAATGTGTGTCAGAGCTAGATTAGTGCGTGGTGATAGACCCGAGTCAAGTTTTAGGATGTAGTCAAGCTTTAGGATGTAGTTAGTTTTACTATGCAGTTGCAGCAACATTTGTTAAAGAAGCTATCTTCCTTCCAATAAGCATGTTTGGCCCCTTTGTCGAAGATCATGTGGCTGAGTGTGTTTGAAGAGGTCTCTGCATCTTCTGATCTATTCATTTGATCATCAGATCTATTTTGTTGCCAATTCTGTGCTGATTTTATCACAGTAGCTTTGTAGTATAATTTCATCTCAGCAATTGTAATGCCTCCTGCCTTGTCTTGTTGGCCAGGATTGCCTTTGCTATTCTAGGTCTTTTCTGGATCCAAATAAATTTAAGAAATGATTTCTCTAGGTCTAGGAGGTATATTGGTGGTACTTTGTTTTGTTTTTTTTTTGTTTTTTTTTTTTGTCTTTTTTGAGACAGGGTCTCACTATGAAGTTCAGGCTGGCGTCGAGCTCACTCTGTAGCTCAGGCTGGTCTCGAACTCACAACAATCCTCCTGCCTCAGCCTCCCAAGTGCTGGGATTACAGGCATGCGCCCCCACGCCCGGCCTTATTGGTGGTACTTTGATATGGATTATATTAAATCTACAAGAATTTTGGGAGTATGGCCATCTTCATGATGTTGGTTCTTCCTATCTAGGAGCATGGAATATCTTTCCATTTTCTGAAATCATTCACAATCTCTTTTTTCAGAATATTGTAATTTTGCATGAAACGATCTTTGACTTCTTTAATTGTCTATATTCCAAGGTATTTCATTTTCCATGGTGCTATTATTGCAAAACATATTGTTTCTATAATTTCCCTCTCAGTGTATTTGTTATCTGTGTAGAGGAATGTTATTGACTTTTCATATTGAATTTGTATCCTGCAACATTACTGAATTTGTGCATCAATTATAGTAGCTTCTTGGTGCAATTTTTTGGGGCTTCCAAGTAAAGTATCATATCATCTTCAAATAACGATTAACTTCTTCTTTACCTATTCTTATTCCCTTTATTTCTCTCTTTTGTCTAATGGCTCTAGCTAATGATTCTAGAACTAAGGGGCGATAGAGGATATCCTTGTCTTGTTCCACATATGAGAGTAAAAGATTTCTGTTTTTCCCCATTTAGAATTATATTAGCCATTAGGTTGTCATATATGGCTTTTATGAAATTGAAGTAGAGGACTTCTATTCCAATTTTCTGTAGGACTTTAAACATGAATGAGTGTTGGACTTTGTCAAAAGCTTCTTCTGCATCAATTGAGATGATCATGTCATTTTAGATTTCAGTCTATTAATACAGTGTATTGCATTTATAGATTTTTGAATATTGAACCATCCTTGCATCCCTGGGATGAATCCTACCTGGTCATGGTGTATGATCTACTTGATGATTTGCTGTATTCTATTTGCTAGGATTTTATTGAGGATCTTTACATATATGTTCATGAGGGAGACTGGCCTGTAGTTCTATTTTTTAGTTGTGTCTTTCTCTGGTTTTAGTATCAGTGTAATACTTGCCTCCAGGAATGGTTTTTGGGAGAACTATTTTCTTTTCAATTTCACTGAAAAATTTGAGGAGTGTAGGGATTATATCTTCTATAAATTTCTTATAGAATTCAGCTGTGAATCCATCAGGACCTGGACTTTTCTTTGTCGCCAGGCTTTTTATTACATTTCATATATCATTAGTTGTTATTGGGTTATTGAGAGTTCTACCTTCCTGATTCAGTTTTGGTAATTTGTACCTTTTGAGGAATCTGTCCCTTTCATCTGTATCTTCTGTTTTGTGAGTGTAAGGATTCTCAAAGTAGCTATTGAAAATCTTCTGAATTTCCACTTGGTCTGTGCTGATTATATCCTTTCATTCCTTGTTGCTTGTATTTGTATTTTTTCTTTCCTCTTTTTGATGAGGTTAGCTAGGGGCTTATTAATTTTATTTAGTCTTTCAAAGAACCAGCTTTTTGATTCATTAATTCTTTGAACTGTTTTCTTCATCTAAATTGAATTATTTTCTTCTCTGATCTTTATTATTTCTTCCTATCTTTAGGTTCTGGGCTTGGTTTACTCTTCATTTTCTATATGTTGCTGGTGCAGGATTAGGGTGTTTATTTGTTTCCGTTCTGTTTTCCTAATGTGTGAATTCATAGGTATGAGTTTCCCTCTGAGAACTGCTTTCATTGCATCCCATAAATTCCAATAGGTTGTGGCTGAATTTTCATGGAATTGTGGATATTGTTGAATTTCTTGTTTAATTTCATCTGTGACCCATTGATTGATAAGCAGGGTGTTATTTAATTTCCATGTATTTAGGGGAGGCTTTCTGGAATTTTTTGTCATTTATTTCTGGTTTTGTTGCACTGTGGTCAGATTATATGCATGGGATAATTTCTGTTTTCTTGCATATACTTAAGCATGCCCTGTGGACTTGTATGTGGTCTATTTTAGAAAATGAACCATGTGCAGTGGAAAAAATGTGTATTCAGCGGTGGTTGGGTAGAACACTCTTTATATATTCACCAAGTCCACTTGTTCTGAGCTTTGGGTCAGTGCTGCTACTTCTTTGTTAATTTCTTGTCTGGTTGACTTATCTTTTTGGGATAAGGGAGTTTTATGGTCTCCTGTTAAGATTGTGTTATTGGATATTAGATCTTTAATGTCCATTAAGATTTATCTTATATAGTTGAGTGCTCCCATGTTTGATGTGTATAAATTTATGAGTGTTACCTCTTCCTGTTGAATTTTCCCCCTAACCAGTATATAGTGGCCATTTTTATTTTGTTTGATCATTCTTGTTCTGAAGTTAAGACTGTCTGAAAACAGGATTTCTACCCCTGCTGGAGCATATAATATTGTTTTCCATCCTTTGATTTTCAGCCTATGAATTTCTTTATGAGTTAAGTGTGTTTTTTGTATACAGCATATTGTTGGATTTTGTTTCCTAATCCACTGTGCCAGTCTGTTTCTCTTAATTGGTGAATTCAGTCCATTTACATTGATGGTTATAATTGAGATCTCTTGACTTACAATTGACGTAATATTTATCTGCTGTTGTTTAATCCTTTTTGTGTTGTATTTAATTGTTTGCCCAATTTAGTGTGTTCATTCTGTTCTCATTCATGGAGTTCTGATAATTTTGGTCCCTCTCTAGAACATCTTTCAGTAGTCTACGTAGGGTTGGCTTTGTCATCATGAAATTCTTTAGTTGTTCTTTGTCATGGAAGTATTTCATTTCTACATCAAACTTGAAAGAGAATTTTGTAGGGTATAGTAGCCTGGGCTGGAATTTGTTTTCATGGGGACTTGACGTTCTTTGCTCCATGCTCTTCTTGCCTTCATGGTTTGTGAAGAGACTTCTGTGATAATTCTGATGGGTTTTCCTTTGAATGTGATCTGCTTCTTTTCTCTAGGAGATTTCAGTATATTAGTCTTGTGCTGGATTTCTCAGATCTTGACTATTATGTGTCTCAGTGTGTTTTTAGTTGGGTTGAAGTTATTTGGCATTCTGTATGTTTCAGTTAACCAAATGTCAGATTTTTTTCCTCATATTTGAGAAGTTGTCTGCTATTACTTCTGCCCATATTCTTTTTATATCTTTTGTATTGACTCCATCCTTCTCATTGATGCCTATTAATCTAACGTTGTTCGTATTTGCATTGTCTTGCAGGTGATTTATTACTTTTCCTACATCCTAGTTGTTTTTAAGAGATCTTTTCTTACCTTTTCACTAGCTGCACCAGCATCTTCAAGAGCTGAAACTGTCTTCATTTTTACTCAAACGGTTTTGCAAGCAGGCTTGTGGTTGAGATTTTTTTATCTCTTTGATTCTGCTTCATGCAATCTATTCCTTTCCTGTGTTGATCATTCAAGGAATCCATCATTTTTCTAATCTCTGCTTTTTTTTTAAAATCAATGTCTTCTTTAGAGGCAGTTATTAATTCTTTTACTGCAGAGTTTTTTTTTTTTTTTTCAGACTAGGTCTCCTCCATATGCTTCTGTATTTGCTTCTTTACTTCAGACGTTATAAATTCAAAAATTTTTTTTTATGTCAGGAATTACTTATGCTCTGAGTTCCTCTATACCTTTCTGCTGTTGTTTCTCTCCTTCCAATGCTATTGATTCAATCATTTCAGCTGAGCTAGTGTCCTGTGTACTTGTTATGGCTGGGCATTGGGTTTCCTCCATATGTTTCTGTATTTGATTCTTTACTTCAGATGCTATGAGTCAAGAGATTTCTTATTTCAGAATTTGATTGTGCCCTGATTTCCTTTATACCTTTCTGCTGTTGTTTCTTCACTTCCGATGCCATTAATTAAATCATTTCAGCTGAGCTAGTGCCCTCTGCACTTGTTCTGGGTGGGCTCGAGGCTCAAGATTGCATTTTGCTCCTTGTCTTTATCATTTTGTATAGCACTGACCTCTGACCTTTGGTGTAGAGCTTTGGTGCAGTTATAACCTCAGCACCTACTACAATTCTCATGAAGCTCTACTAAGTTTGAGTTTATCCAATAATGTCTGGCTTGTTTCTAGCTGTTGTGTTTAGCTCCTTCCTGCTGCAGCCCTTGGAAGTGAACCTGTTGTGCTTCTCTGGCAAAGCAGTGAACCTGTGGTGCCCTTCTGTTGTGCCCCTGGCCCAGTGGGCAGAAGCTCTCCCACACATTAGCCAGGCCTAGGCTTGGGGTGTATCTGGGGATCTCAAGAACATTGCAAAAGTTTTCACTCATTGGGCGGTCTTGGAGGCAGGGTCTCCAGAAGGGTAAAGGTGGTTGAGGGTCTCACTCACCAGGCATACTTGAGTTTTGGTGCGAAGTGGTCCTGTGGGCTCAGGGATGCTGGTAGCTCTCCCACACACTCGCTGGGTCTGTGCTGGGCTGCATGCAGCATGCAAGGCGGGCTATGCTTGCTCCATGGTTGAGGGGGTAAGTGCACAGAAAGCGAGGAAAGGTCTCTCTCCCGCAGCTGGCCTGGGCTTTTTCCAGCAGGTGCAGGACAGAATAGAAGGTCTCCCACAGACTCACGGGGCGGGGCAGATCTGGTATTCTGTTTTAAATATCTGTTTCATATTCATATTGTTTCTCTTTAAAATATAAAAAAATTCTCCCTGCATAGAGACATGTGAGAAACATTTTTATGATTACTATTTTCTTTTCTTTATTTTTTAAATTACTTATTTATTTTAAATTTATGTTTTTGATGTAGAGTCTTACTATGCAGCTTGGACTTATAGCAATCCTTCTCTTTTCAGCTCTCCAGCGCTGGGGTTACAGGCATGCACCACCACGCCCTGGTCCCTGTGTTGCCTAAGCAGGCGCTTTAGTCTGCTGAGCTATCTTGCATCCACTCCCAAGATCAAACCCCCAGCTGTTTGCTCAGTGTCCGCAGAAATCTTGGCTGAACCTCCAAAGAAAGAACCTCCTTTGTCAGAAGAGATTTTCTGAGTCCTTCTTTTCTTTAAAGTGAAGTTTTTATTTAATTACATTTACAAGGTTTGTCTTCTCCTGAGCTTTGCTTTTAGCTCCCTGATTTAGTTTAGATCTCAGGTTTTATTTTCTTCTCTGACTTCCATACTGGTTACAAGGTATATTCTCACTGTTGTGTGTGTGCTTCACAAATTACAGTTGTGCATTTTTATGTCTATGTGTTTCACTCTAAAAAGAGAGAAAGAAAGTAGTAGTTAACTTCTACAAGTCAGAGAACAAGGAAATATTTCCTATCCATGCTGAAACCTGACGATGTGAGGTGTGGCCTGCAGAAGAGGCAGTTTGGAAGTCAGAGGGAGGAAGATACTTGTGTGAGAAAGGGGGAGTGGAGCGAAAGAACAGAGCTGTGCAAGAGAAAGAAGGAGACCAACCCAGCCAGTAAAGAAAGCCTGTGATTTAGAACCCTAGTGTATGAGCCTGGGAGAGAAAAGAGGCTTTATCTTAACTGAATTGCAATAGAGATTAGTGCTAAGGGAGGAAAGAAACCCTTTTTGTTCTGGGGAGTGCCTTGCATTTCTTGGAGCTCACCAACACCGTGCAATGAAAAAACATCACTACGAATGGGCACACATACAATTTGTTGCAGATCTCCACGTGCTACAAAGAGCCGCAGTTTTGCAAAACACTGGGCCCTCATGAAGTTGGAAAACTTTTCTATTTCTCATTTACTTGTACGAGAGGAAAATTCTTTGGAGAATTTGCACAGTGGCGTGTTTCAAAATAATTTTAAAACATACTACCGTGATGTGAAAACTAAAAACAAACAAAGGCAATAAACACTACTTGCTAGCTGACATTAGCCCTGAAAATTCTTCTGGGAAGTTCTGTGCTTCTAGAAATGGGGGAGGGGTTACAGTGTGCACTGCTATGGACACCACAAGAGCAGCACTTACTTCCATGAACACCATACAACATAGTCTATGCAGTCTCCAAAGAACTTACAGCACTGAGAAATGGCTTGCATAGTCTGTGCTTCTGTCACATGAGACAGGTGAAGCACTGTGACTGTGGCCCCATTTTGGTATAAAAACTGCCATTTACTGTGAGTATATTTGTCATAAAAAGGGCCTTTCCCACAAGAAAGCAAATCTTTAAAGCCCAAGCTCTCCCTGCATGTAGATGCACTTGGGGGTCTCCTATGTGCTTTTCACAGTTGAATTATTCTATATCATGTTTACTCCAGAAAGTCCCAGTTGCTCTCCTCTTCCCATCCCTGACATAATGATGCCCTCTGGCAGCTGGTCCTGAAACTCTGAACTGCTGTGTGAATTACATTCTGCAGCCACCAGAAATGTTGTTGCTTCACAGGGATAATTTAGAGATAGAGGATAAGACTCAGATTAGCGCAGACCAGTGAGGAGGCTAATTTCCCCTTAGAAAGTACCTTGTCTGTTGGAAGAGATTGTCTGAGTCCGAGTTATGTGCACAACTGCATACTCTAAGTGATTCCCAAGTAGCCTTACCTGACTCCATTCTCTGTTTCCACTTCCAAGATCAAGCCTCCAGCTATTTGTTCACTGTCTGCACAAGTGTTGGCCGAACCTCCAAAGTCTGTAGAATGCTACTAGAATTTGCAGACTATAACACATCACAGATTGCGATTCCTGTCCCCAAGTTTCTTTCAGTCTACCATGTAGCATTAAAATAAGTGCACAGTATAAGGGGTGATCAAAATATATAATAATAAAATAAAAGTTATTCCAACAAGAGGCAAATTATCATTAATTCCCCTAAAATACCACACCTATATTCCGTCACACTTATCAGTCTTGCCACTTTGAGAAGATATTCTGGAAGTTCTCTTTTGTGAGTGTCTTTATGACAGCTGATAAAAAATACAGTCTGCACTGCTGCCAAGTGCCACCCATCAAAAAGGCAGTCTCGCAAAAAATATTACGGTGTGTCCTCCCCCACCTTGTGCATCAGATCTGATTTTGTGTGACTTCTGGCTTTTTCACAAAGGAAAAATGACAATGAAAGGGAAGTGTTTGGAATTGATTCAGGACATCGAGGCAGCCAGGACAGTGTACCTGAAGACAAGAACAGAGACTGGTAGAACTGCTTCGGAAAGTGGCAAGAATGATAGGATAAGCATATTTAAAACAAGGGGACATATTGGCCAAAAATTTTATTATAATGAATTTAAAAAATTTAACCATTCACTATATTTTTCAATCATACCTCTTCTAAATGCAATATAAGTACAGCAGACAATTAATGCTGGAGTCTGGATAGTAAGTCCATAAGCAATTACACAGTATTTTAGATGTTAATCATGCAATGGAGAAAAGTGTAGCAGATTAAAAAGGTGGGAAGTGATGAAATTAGTGTGATTTTTTTTAAAAAAAATGTTTCAGTTAGTGTAATTTTCATAAGATTTTTGGAGAAGTTGCCTCTAATAAGATATGAAGCAACATCTTTTAGAAGTTAGGGAACACACAGTGTGATTATCTTTTTTTTTAAATTCTCAATTTTTTTTTGCTTATTTTTAAATTAATTTTACTGGGAAAAAGTTGCAGTGAGACAGCTTCAAAACAGGTTGGTAGGAGAGTGACAACAATTAATATATTTCCTCATATTGTTGTCTTTGTAGTAGTCATTCATAGCACAGGATGCAGGCATGACATCCTGTCCAAACACTGTTAGTACAAATCTTTCCTCTTATTGAATTAAGAGAAAGTAGCTGTATATCTATCCTAACTACTTTATATATACAGACACAAAATGATCCTTCATTTATATCTCCTTGTTTTGTTTAGTTTTGTCAGAGATGGGTATTCCATTGCCATCCAAATATTGTATGTGCATGAATTCAGCAAAATATTCCAATGTAGTCCAGTGGTCCACAATAGTAGTGGGTTATCCACAGGACTGGCATTGTCCAAATCTGATGACTTGAACCTTCCACAGCTCAGCATATTAACATGGCCTCACTTTTCATACCTTGTTTCTACACTTTTCTGCTGGATGGATAAGACCAAGATAAAGCAAGACCTACATAACAAGAAATGTAACTTTTGTATCTGACAAGGTCAGTCAAGTTCCCTTGGGACTTATCCCAAAACCCTGCACCACACATTGTAGATCCTTTGTCAGTGACAATGTGACTATCTGGAGGAAGAGAATTTTTGGCAGAAGGAACAGCTACAGAAAATACTATAAAGGTTATATATATATATATATATATATTACATATATCATATTACATTATTATAAAATAATATACAATTACATACATGACATGCATATATTTATAATTTGGTATGCACAATCCCACTACATATCATATGATATGTACATTCAAAAGTTAACCAGTAGCTACATTACTTACTATATTCCATGTGTTTTAGAAGTGACTTATAAATTTTTGATCCTCTTAACTCAAGCATTCTTATGCACAGAACTATTGACATTTTGGGGAAGATACCCCCCATTTTTTTGCAGGGGTTTTCTTGTGCACTGTGGGATGCTCAGTAGCTCTCTTATTGTCTACCTACAAATCCTGGGAGAATCTGTCAAGTTGTGGCAATTAGAAGTGTTCCCAGACATTGCCAGGTATTGTCTAGGGTGCAGGATTTCTCCCCTTTGAGAGCTGTCAGTGTAACCCAGTGGACAGAGCAGTTTCTTTCATTGTCCCTCATTGACAAAGAAACACACAGATAGAACCAGAAAGCTGGCTACAGTCGTGCCTTTGGGAGGTGGAGTTGGGCCTGAGATCCAAGCATGAAATTTCTAATACACTACAAACTGCTGACAGTGTCTGCAGTTTATTCCTAGAAGGAATAAAAATAAAGCAGAGTGGTTGCAGGTGAAATTAGAAATATCAGAAGGAGGACAGGGAGGAGCACAGGATGAGGTGATCTTTGTACAGTTTCAGTTTTTCACTGTAAATGAGAAGCTGCTGAAAGGTCTAAGTAGAGCATGGGCAAGATCTGCCTAATGTTTGCAAATAATCAATGTAGAAAGCGGACTACGAGTGGGCAAGGGCAGACCAGTAGGGTTGGGGTAAGGGGCTACTGCCCAGCCTGGAGGGGAGATGGCAATGATGGGGTGTTGAGTTCAAGGTTAAGTGAAAGGAAAAAGGGAGTCAAGGAATCCACCCCGAATTTTAGCCTAAGAACTGGAAAGAATGAAATTTCTATTTACTGAATAGGCAAAAGAGTTAGAGGCTAAGATTTCAGATTGGGGGTAGCTAAGAACCATGAATTCTGTTTGATCTGTAACAGATTTGAGATGGCTCTCACACAAGTGTTGCTATATGAGGTTGATGTTAAATGCCAAAACTTATCAACACACAGATGACTTTTACATCCACAATACTGGTTGATGTCATTGAAGGAATTACTAAGAGCATAAAAGAGAAATTTATGGACCAAACCTTGAGCCACTCTAGACTTCTCTGGTCAAGGGATGAAGAGATTCAGAGGAGGTGAAATGTATTGAAGTGTTCTTCTAGCCAGGAAGGTGAAGAAAGAGAGAGTACCTCGTCAAATCAACTGAAGAAAGTGTTCCAAGGAACAAAACCTTATTAGTTAGAAAAAAGGAAGACAATTGTTGGAGTGATGAGGGAGCTGGTTAAAGTGGATGGCATAAGTCAGAGAGAGATTTTAGGTAAGAACAGAGAAAGTTTATAGTATTAGGGGAGAAGGCATAGAAGGTACAGAAAATAGGTGTGGCTGTTGGAGATTGGTAGATGATACAATATAATGAAGGAAATGTATAGTTCTACTCTAAGTCTCTTTTTTTCCAGAAAAGTAGGAAGCAAGAACATTAATTACTCATGGAGGGAAAAGAAGATGATGGAAGTTTAAGGACAAAAGATATTGTAGAATAGTTTTCCTCAAACCTGGGAGGGTGAATAAAGTAAACAAATAAGGGTTCTTTCGAGGATCAAGCTATAAATTAAAAAAAAAAATCCCTCACCAGGGATGTTGGTTTTTTCCTAGCCTGATCCGTCCATCTGGGCATAAGTCTGGGTGAGAAAAAATGGGACATTAGGAGCAACTGTGCTACAGTCAGACGATGACTGAGCAAGGGAGATCCAGGTCCTTGCCCTGGCATGGGACCCAGGATGAGCATGAGGGGAAACCAGAAGGCCCTGCTCAGAACAAGGACATGACTTGAACTTTTAAATCCTCAAGAGTTGTTCAGGTGAATGATCTGGGATTTTGGAGGGTTAGAGACAGTAGGGAGTTTAGCTGAGGGAGTGATCACTGAGAGTATACAATTGGGACAAATATCTACATGCATATTCATGTGGCCATGGAATGTGGCAGGGATACTGAAGGTAACAGCAGCCCATCATGTCACGATGTCTTCAGAGGCAGGCAGCAAGACAATGAGACTGCTGGAAATCTGTCTTTCTTAAATATTTTCATAGTGCTATTCATATTTATGCAGGGTTGGCCAAATAGCTCAGCAGATTAACGTGCCCACAAGCAGGCACAGGGGCCGGGGATTGGATTCCTGGGACTACTGTGCAATTCCTGTCCCTGGGGCACGCTGAGACAGTGATTGACATGGAGGCAAGATGGTGCAACCTGTAATCCCAGCCCTTGGGAGGTTGTCAACAGGCTGATCACTAGAGCCTGATCTAGTAGTGAGACCCTGAGCACTCTGTAGACCCTTCCCTTAAATACGAACAGAAAAAAAAAATAATAACCAAGCAAAAAGGAAATGCAAATGGCTCCTAGGTACTTATTTATGCATGTAAGTATAGATTACTAAATGTAAAGAGTCAGAATATGTCAAAGCATGCAATTACTCAACAAACAGATTTGGAAAAAGCACATCATTCCGACCTCTTTTTGGCCTTTTAAAAGAAACAACATTATAGATATTGTTGAATCCACTTAATTTTCTTGTCAAAATTTATCCTTCTTTCCCTTCCTTGAAGGTGACATTTGTTTAAATTTCAGTCTCTCTGTCTCTGTCTCTGTCACTGTGTCTGTCTGTCTCTCTCCATATATATATATATATATATATATATATATATATATATATATATATATATATATATCAGTTTAGAACAATGCAATACAGGTAGGTGGATTTCATTATTCTATCTGTGTTTAAGTTATTCTAATTGACTAATGTGGGCTATGGCAGCTCGTTTATTTCTCATTCTTAGTGCACATGCACTTAGTGTTGTGTCAGTAGGTGATTGATTACCTAAAATGCTGCAGCGCACACCAGTGCTCATGGCCCTGTGCACAAGGGTGTTTCCGTTCTATATATTTAGAAGTTGAATTTCTACATTATGAAGGTTGAAAATTTTTAACTGATTAGATAAGGCCAAGCTGTTCTCCAAAGTGATTAGCCCATTTATACCTTAACCTGAGGTATATCACCTTCCAGTTTCCTATGTTGCATGCCAAAATTTGGAATTTCTAGACTTTAAAGCTTTGTGAACCTGTGGAAGGGGAATATTCAATGATATGACTGAGAGTTTTTGATAATGACTAAAGATGTCTTGTGCTCTGCTTTCAAAGTGAAACTCAAATTGTGTTAAAAAATTGAAATCCCTATTAATGAAAACTTTAGGGATACTTACTGAATGAACATAAAAAGCTGCATAGCTTATAACCAATATATGAAAAAAATCAATGTACATACATAATGATTTTCCTTTTCAAAGTGTTCAGCAACAGGTATGGAATAGGTAGATCTTCAGCAAGAACTGAAAGGGTTTTCCATCCACCACCAACAGATAGGACTCAAAAGAAATCAAGTGAGAGAGGAGAAAGGTAAAAGGTGAGGAAGAATGGAAAGTAAATAAGTGGCTAAGCATGTGGGTAATTAAGGAAATATTGACTGATTGAAGCAATTACTTAGTATGTCTAATTTGGGGATAATAAACAAATGGCATAGTTAAATATTGCACAAAATAATCAAAAAGATGAAATGTGGGAGGCTGGATTTAAGTACTCTGAAGGTCTAGATGAGGAAGAGAATCAAGGGGCTGGGGAAGTAGTTCAACTTTCTAAGTGCCTGCCTGACAAATTCAAGGACCTGAGTTTGATCCCCTGTACTGCATGCCATGCTGCCTCAAAACCGGGCATGGTGGCATGTGTCTATAATCCCAGTGCTGGGGAGGATGAGACAGGAGGATCACTGTAGTGAGACCCTGTATCCATTAAATAAATTTAAAAAAAAAGAACTGAAATACAATCAAATTCAATGATGGGGCGTTTTCTGAGAAAGGTTTCACTAGTGATTTCATTATAATGCAAACATTATACAATGTACTTAAACAAACATAGATGGTACAGGTTAGCCACTTGATACATCTTCTAAGCAGTGAAGAGATATGCTCAAATAAAATGTATGAAGTTGCTGCTGGTGTATTGTTTTACAGTAAACTTTTTTTCATGTAGGACTACACCATAATGTACTGAGGAAAACTGTCATATAACAGAGGTCTGGCGTGACAGCTCAGCGGACTAAAGTGCCTGCTTAGGCAAGCTTAGGCAAAGTGCGGGTATGTGGTCGATCCGTGGGGATGTGAAGTGAGTACTGTAATCTCAGGCCTGGGATGAAATGAGTACCTTCACTGTTCCACTGCACTTCAAAAGCCCCATCCGCACAGGTGAGATTTTTGGGTGACATTTTAGATAGGTGACAATTTTTCAGGTAAGTCTACTTTTAAGTCATTATTATTGTTGACTGACAGATTGACTGAGTATAAACGCTAAGTTGTGTTTTATTATTATTTGGTGTTTTGGATACTTCGCTCTGCTTTATTCTCAGTCAAATTAACATAGACATGGCTTAAGCCTATGTACGTGTGTACAGAGCATCCTTGATGAATGAACGGGAGCTTCATTACTGTTTCCCTAGAAAATTAGGAAATACGTTTTCAGCACGTTTACACAGAAAACCCCATCCTTCGTGCTTCCAGGGTTTCACATCCTTGTTGGTCACGTGCCTGGTCCTGCGGGCCGGGGGAGAAACCTAGCTGCCCGTGAGCTGCTTGTTCCCAGCTCCAGCCTCTCAGGCTGAGTTCAAACCCATTTCACGTGTGGATCACACAAAGAGCTTCTGCCTACTTAGCTTGGAGTTTGCTTCTTCTCTTTTCTGGAGATTCACTTCTTTTCATTTGAATCTGGCTATAGATTTACAGAAAAGTTATACTCCATTTTGTCCATTTCATTCATTAAAGATGTAAGATGGATAATCCAAATTGCATGTTCCTTATACTTTGTATTTGCTCTTTTGTGGGTTAAAGTTATATTTCATAGATTTATCAATCAGTTCTCCCTTTCTGTGGTATAAATCATCTTATGCCATATTTTACTCTTTGCTGAACACATAGTAATTGATGAATGTTGATCAAATGAATGAAAGTCATTTAAGGATTGTGACCACAATCAGATAAAAGAAAAAATTTGAGTTGATTATGTGTTTCTATTCTGTCATAGAAACAATGGGTTTGCCCATGGCGAAGAGCTTAGAGACAGGCTTTTCCTCCTGTTGGATTAGTTTGCTTCTGTTTTATTCTGCATTTTATGAGCAAGTTGTATCATTCTCATCAATCTAAAAGTTGAATGGTTTCTACTTTCAAATGTTTTAGCTATTTTACTTCTGCAGAAGTGAACATTGAAAAGTTCAAAGGTCCAGTTGCCAAATTAAAAAAATAATTTTATAAATTAATAAATTTTACTGGGAAAAGTGGCTTTTGCTGAAAACTAGGAAATGACTTAAGTTCTATAAAAATAATAGAGAAACCCAGTGACAATATCCACATTCTTATATGCAAATCAGCATATCTATTTTAATCTGAAATGTGAAAAATAATTTTATGCATTTTCATATAGTATGTATGTGTGAATATATACTCAAAGTATGTTCACTGAAATTATCAGCACCATAAAAGCTCATCATTAAAATCCAAATATAAGGGGGCCAGCAAGATAGCTCAGTGGACTAAAGTGCCTGCTTAGGCAGGCTTAGGGAAGTGCAGGGACTACAGTTCAATCCTGGCACCACATGTAGCTCCAGCCCTGACCTTGGGGTAGGTTGAGTGGGCCAGAATCTGTAATTACAGTACTGGGGAGGCTGAAAATAGGAAGATCACTATGAGTCCAAGGTGCATAATAAGACCCTGTAACAACCAAATATATCTTTAAAAAATCCAAGCATGGTAAAAACTGAGCATTAAGTTTCAAGCCAATTCGTCCCTGCTAAGTCCCCCCATTTAAGAGATGGCGAAAGCGTTCTTAGGCTCTCAGTATCTTTCACAAGTGAACAATCAAATCAGCTCTGATTTGAACACTGTCACTGGGATTACATTTATCTCTTGCATGACAGTGCCAAGCTAACAGGGCTCAGATGAATCACAGTGCTGATTGTCAACTTGACAACCTGGAAGATGAAGAGCATTATTTTATCTCTTCCTTCTCAGCAGCATGTGTCAGGAGTTTTGAGCTGCCACATGCTTCAGCATTTTCTATCCCTTGAATACATGGAGTGTCCAGTATTGGTCTCTAGCAGATTCTTACAGCTCCAAATAGATCTTGTGATTCTCAATAGCTTTACAATGGCCTTGTGGTTGACCAAGTGAAAATTCTCAATCACAACCACTTTTCCAGTCATAATTAAGAGAAAATGATTCTATAGAGAGACATGTAAATTTTTTGCATATTATATTATATATTATGATAGAGGAACAATAGAAGAAACACAGTTTACATCCCCTAGCTGGAAATGTTCTGACCTTGGAGAATATACTCACAGCCTTTGGACCGAATGGTGTCTCTGTAATGTAAAAGGTGCACTAGATCATTACTGTGCCCTGGTGAGAGCAAACATTTTATGTTTTTTCTTTCTGCATTTAGTCTACAGGGTCTCACTACAGAGATTGGACTTATAGTGACTCTCCTGTTTTCAGCCTCCCAAAGTGCTGGGATTACAGGTGCATGCCACCATGCCCAGTCTCCACTGTAGTCTCAGCGTGCCCTGCAGACAGGGCCAGCAAGGCATGCTGGAGATCAAACCCCAGCCACTGTGCTCTGCCTAAGTAGGCACTTTAGTCTGCTGAGCCATCTGGCTGGCCCTACAATTTTGTGTTTTGAAGTAATGCAATGAACTTAATTGCTGATGCTATCAAATAGATTATACAAAATAATGTGTGAGATAGAACATCTGTGTTTAGATGGTTAGTTTTAAGGGTCTATATCTTTACATGATCTAAGCATAACTTTAGGGACTTTTTGTAAATTTGTGTCCTCCTCTACTTCCTGCCAGGGTGTCCATAGTGAATTGTAGCTTAAAGAATTTATTATTTGTTTGACAGGGTTACACTGTGTAGTTCAAGTTGTCCTTGAACTACATAGCCCAGGCTAGCTGAACTTGTGGTAATACTCCTGTTGGGATTACAGAATTTAAGAATTTAAGCCCAATTTAATTCCCTGGAACAAAAGGCAGTTGGTCCATATTATAATGTAGCAATAAAATGAAGATTCTGAGAAACTCATGGGATAGAAAGGTGACAGGAATTTAACAATGTCACACAGGACATTTCATTGTATTGCACAACTGGGGACAATTCCTTGATAGAGCAAGTAAACTTACTATGGTGTTTGAGTATCACCTCCAAATGCCACTTCAGAGGAGGAAAATTTAAGTGAGATAGTGTAAGATGTACTACACTTTCTGCCTTTGAAACTAGGCTTCAAAAGCAGAGAGCAAAGACGCTATGATCTTTAACTAGAGTCACAAAGCAAAATGTAAATATCTCAGCATACGTCACAATTTATGGGATGAAAACAATACAAGTCTTGAAGACCAATAAGATGATTTAAAATGGGCCCACAAAGTCTTAAGTGATCAGAAGTGGGGCTTTGGAAGATAAGTGGGCCATGGGGGTGCTGTATTCATGGGTGGATTAATTCATTAATCAGGTTGTAGCAGAAGGTGCTGTTAGGGGACAGAGCCTGACGGGGGAGGTGAGTCCCTGGGCACATGCCTTGGAAGAGTGCCTTCTTGTGTGGATGGATGCTCCTCTTTCCTTCTTCTCTATGCTTCCTGGTTGCCATGGGTGGAACAGATTTTCTCTAGCATGTCCTTCTGTCATCAAATACTTCCCTCTTAGACACAAACAACCACAGATTGAACTCTCTAGAACTATAAGCCAAAATAAACTTCTGTATGTTGCAGGTATTGTGTGGAAGAAAAGTAATGAACACTAGGATAAAAAGCAAATTTTGTCAAATTGGTTCTCAAGTGTTTGATTGACTTTTGAATTGAGCAGATTCCACTTATAAAATAGAGCTGCAATAGGTGAATTTTGGAGGTTGACTTTTAGGCAGAGAAGGGCTGAAGAAATGAGGAACAAGCTTCCTTACTGTGCAAACTCAGGGTCCCCTCTGATTAGGTGTGGTATGTCTTCCATCTTTTGCAAAACTGATCTGTCTGCATGTTCAGTTTGATTATGTGGCAGTTTGCACAAGTGACATCATCTCAGCTAGAAGTAGTCTGATGGGCTTAAGGCAGAAACTCAGTTCAAACAATAACTTCCTATAATTTTTATTGGGCAAGTAGAACCTTAAACCTTCATTTAAATCCCAGAATAGGGGTTGGGGAGATAGTTCCATGGCTTAAGTGCTTGCCCGGCAAGCTCAAGGACCTAGGCATCATGCCTGGTACCACATTCCATGCTGTCCTGGAAACCCAGACACACTGTGCTGGCCACAGAAAGCAGGTGTGGTGGCACATGCCTTGTAATCCCAGTGCTGGGGAAGCTGAGGCGGGAAGATCACGATGCGTCCACGCTGCATAGTGAGACCCTGCCCCCCAAAATGAATAGATAATAGTTAAAGCCCAAAATAAAACTCTAAAGAAAATAAATCCCCACAAATATGATGGAGCCCAGACCCAGAGTATAAACTGAGTTCTGCACTGTTGGTGGGAGTTCAGACTAGTACAACCACTGTGGAAATCAGTGGGAGATTCCTTAGAAAGCTAGGATTGGAGATCCCATTCAAGCCAGTTATTCCCTTCCTGGGTATTTTTCCAGAAGAACCAAAAACCTCATACTACAGCGGCATATGTGCACCTGTGTTTATAGCAGTGCAATTTGTCATAGCTAAAACCTGGAAAAAAAAAATCCCACCAACTGAAGAATGGATAAAGAAGATGTGCTTGCTACTTTTGCACAATCAAGAATTATTCAGCTGTAAAACAGCGTAAGTTTGAATCTTTTGTCAGTAAATAGATGGCAACTAGAGAACATACTCTTAAGTGAAATAAATCAGACCTGCATGTGTAAACACTGTATTATCTTCTTAGTGTGGGAACCTTAGGAAAATTGAATCTGAAATGTATAGTAGATACTGGGATAAAGGAATGAATTTATTCAAAAGGAAAGTTACTGAGTTGAGGGGAAGGACAGGAGAGGAAATGGGGGAAAGGGATTTATCTATGTATGCAAGCAGGATGGTTTGGACAAGTCTATTGTGCATTTCTGCTGGTCTATGGAAAGGAGCAGCTAATGCTTTAATTTGTTTCATCTCCTTTTTGCAACTCTTTGCACTTTTTCTTTTCCTAATTTGTTATACATTTCTTTCTTTTTTTTCTTTCTTCTTCTGAATTTATGTGCATATATCTGATAACATGAATAACCAGTTGGAAGACAACACTGTATTACAAAAAATACTGTGAAATTTATGTTACTTTGTTAAGTGAAATTCTGCATCACTTGTAATATTTCTGTCTTGATTCTAATTTGTACCCTCCTAAAAATAAAAAAATTAATAAAAAGAAGTTGAGTTTGGTATCCATGTGAAGACCCAAACATTAATTAAAGAAAGTTATAGGCACTAGGGAGATAGCTCAGGAAAATAAATGCTTGCCTGGCAAGCTCAAGGGCCTGAGTTCAGTCCTGAGTTCCACCAAAAATAAAAATAAAATAAAATAAAAATATGTTGTAGCTAACCCCATTGCATACAGCAGAATGCAGTCTTAGAGTTTACAGAACAATACAAATATTTTCAAATAACTCTGTGAAAAAACAAAAAGAATTTAAAAAATAAAGGAAAGTTATTGATTAGAGATAAAATATCCTATATACAAAATGAGATTCCAAATTGAGAAGAAATATTGAACAAAGAAAAATAGCCAAATATTGAATAGAAAAAATTTCTCCAGCCAAAATCTCATTAATTTAAAATAAAAAGACTCACTGAAATTAATAAGCATAACACATTCCTATGTGAATTCTCATGAATTTTTCTAGTGTCAATATTAAAAACAAAATTTCTCTGTGTATCTAAGCAAAAGAAAGAGATTAATAAAAGAAAAAAGGAGATTGAAAGTAGACTTCCATACAATTTCGAATGTCAGAAAGCAATGTGAAATATCTATGAAATTTCATCATAGATATTACTCCAGGGAAGTTCTACACCCAGTAAATTTATCAGTTACTTGTGAGGAAAACAAAAACATTCTCAGATTTTGCAAAGACTAAAAGTGCAAATTACAAAATTCCTGAAAAATGAGTTGAAATTTGAGCCATGAAAAAATTGAAATAAGTTTTTAAAAATTAAAAGATGGAATACTTAGATTTAATACGCAGTATAATACATGTAATGAAACTTAGACATTATGAAAATTAGTGGCTAATAAAGTTGCAAAACATGAATTCTTAATATCAATTTTTGAAATTAAAAAATATACATATGCATGAGAAAAATGTAATAATATTTGGATCATCTAACCACAAAGCGGATGTAGGAGGAAGTGGACCAACATAAATGTGATCATTATTTCTTGTCTATGTAGGAGATAAAAGCAGGATCCAAGTTGGAAATACAATGACATGACTCAGAGGGTCTTGCTAACCCAGGATGGCATCATTCTGTTCTGCTCTTATCAGGGGCTAATAATCAGCATTGAAGAACCATCACCCAAATATCACATCCTCTTGGAAAGTTAATGAGTTCTAATTTGCTGCGGTTCCTGAATAATGATTCATCTGAACTCTGATTAATCTGAATATTAACTGGAGAAATGAAAGGATGAAATGCTACTAGAGTTTTGTTTCTATAGATATCCAAGGTAATCCATGACCCACATCATCCTTATGAATCAGTTCATTATTATATAACATTCTTACAAGTTGGTTACACAAGTACCACTAAATAGAAACACTCAGGATGAAGCATGTTGTTCTTCTAGGGGTTCAGTAACAAGTTCCTGCAATCTAGGTGGTTCATACAAGAGGTATTTCCACAGTCCTGGAGGATAGATGTCCTTGTTCAGAAGACTGGTGGGCTTAGTTCCTTCTCAGTGGTGAGGCACAATCTGTGCCATTATTTTTTCCCTACCTCGTGGTGGTTTGTTTGTAGTTGGGTTTGGGATGTAGATCCTGGTGTCTGCCTTCCTATCACAGGTTCCCTGTGGGCATGGCCTTGCATCCAAATTTACCCTTTCCGTCCTAATACCAAGTAGGCCCCACCTTAAACTGGAATGCATGTGTTTTATCTAACCTATGGAACAATCATATTTCCAACAAAATCATATTCCAAGGTATCGGTGGCCAGGATTTCAGCATAATTTGGAGTGGGAACTCCTCTCTACCAGAACAAAGGAATAGACAAAATTGTATCAGGAAAACATGAACAGAGCCCTCGGGTGCCAATACTCATGACAGGCAAAGTGAAGGATTAGGCAAAGAAAGTTGAAACTTAAAGATAGATCCACTTGATGAAAATACAATAAAAAGTGAAACTCTAATAGCAGTGGATGTGTATATACCATCTAACCAGAAAAACATATTATAAACCCAAAATATTATAAGTAAATGAGAAAGAGCAATTATAGTAGTAGGGTATAATAACTTTACTATACCTTCCTAGTCTTTGATAAATCACATAGACAATAAATAAATTAATAAATTTGACTTAATAATTTATATTTTATATCTTTTGAAACATGTGCATTTTTTTAACTTGCTTATAAAACAGTCATGAAAAGTAATAAGAGCATAGGCCAAATGAGAAAGGTCTAATTTACCCAAATTATAAATTCTATAAGTTTTTTAATCTGAGTAAAACTTAATAACAACCAGAAACTGGTAAGAATGTGATAGCCACTCTTAATTTTAGTATTTATTATTTGTGTGTGGTGCTGCAGATCGAACCCAGGTCCTTGTGGGTACAAGGCAAGAACTTGACCACTGAGCTATGTTCCCAGCCCAGTTCTGAGATTAAATAATTTAATGATGAAAGTAGGAATGACAACTGCTAACTATTCAGAATACAATTTTAATGAGAATTTTGATGAACCATATATGCAATAAGGCTAAAACACCTCAAATGGAAGGAAATAAAATACTTAAGCTCATAAAAAATAATTACTTAAATCTAGAAGATTGGAATTGGGAACCTATATGATGCAGAAAAATTGAGAAAACCCAAAGTATAAAATTAATTTTTTTCACTTTTTAGATTGAAAAAAATTAAAGTGATGAACATTAATAAAGAAAATATTAGTGAAGAAAATATTAAAAAACAATTCATATGCATATGAAAAAATAAAATTTCACAACATTTAGAGAAAACAGTAGGAGCACAAGTGCAGACAAAAAACTTTAACAAAGAAGCAGATAACAGCACAGAAGTTTATTTTCAAGGAACTAAGAGAAACTAGTAGTATAAATGGAACAAGTCAGCATATCTATTAAAATATTTTTGAAACAGTGGAATACACAATTTGGAGACTTATTTGAATATCCCCCTATATCCTATTTATCTGTCTTCTATTTTGCATATACGCATAGTTTAATTTTTCACATAAGGGAAAAATTTAAGTACTATTTAAGATTGTGTGGATGATTTACTTAACATTATGTTCTCAAGTGACATCTTTTTGCTTACAAATGCAAGTTTGTCCTTCTTTACAGCAGAGTAGTACTCCATTGTGTACAAATGCCACATTTTCTTTGTCTGTTCATCTATTCTTTTTTTTGGCGAAACCTGGGGAGTGAACTCAGGTCCTTGTGCTTGTCAAGGAATATTCATCTATTCTTTAGAAATAGTAATTCTTTATATAATTATTTACTGTAACTCAGTAAAAATAGAATTCTAGAAATTGAATGAGAAAGGGAACAAAATTAAAATGTAGAATATTAGGAATAAAAAGGAAGATATAATCTGAGGTAGGTATTTAAAATTAATATAAGGTGTAATATTTATGTTAATTAAATAGAGAATATTGTGTAAGTAGATTAATTTCCCAGGAAATAGATAATAAAAAGCAATTAAAATTAGTATGTTATGACCTGCTAACATTAATTAAAAAAAAGTATTTTTTATGTAGATTAGTTTCTAGGAAACAAATACCATAAAAATTAATTAACAATGAGACAAAGTCCTGCAGAACCAATTATTATAAAAGCATTGTAAAAAGGTTTATTTCACCCATGCTACTGGGTCCAGAAAACAATTATTTCAAATCTATAAAAGGCAGATGCATATTTATAGTATTCTGGAGTGCGCACCCAGATACATATGAAGAAATTATCTTAATCTATTTCACAGAATAATAGTGTAAAGCTAGCACTAAGTTCTGAAAAGTATACTAACAAAAGGGTAAAACCAAAAACCTGTTTTACTTATATTTAAAGATGCAAATATCACATAAACCATTAAGAAGCCAATCTCATAATACATTAAAGACTAATATGGTGTGACAAATACTAAAATAAAAATAAAATAGCTTAATGAAAGAAGCAATGCTAATATCATGAGCTTTGAATGATGAGGTCAGAGGGGAAACATTTTATTGATGAGCTATAAAAGCATTTGACAAAATTGTAATTTGTTGTGACTAAAATGTTAATAGCAAAGTGAAAATAATAAGGGCTTCAAATTGAAGACCATCAGGGCCAGCCAAATAGCTCAGTGGCTTAAAATCCATGCCTAGGCTGACTCAAGGGCCAGGAGTTCAATCCCCAGGCTGGCTGTGCCGGCCCCGCCCCCAAGGCCCACGAGATACTGATTGAGACTGGGCGTGGTGGCACGAACCTGTAATCCCAGCTCTTGGGAGGCTGTAAACAGGAGGATCACTAGGAGTCTAACCTATGAAGTACACCCTGTGGACTCTTCCTTAAAATACAAAAAGAAGAAAACAAACAAACAAAAAACAAATTAAAGAATATCTCCTAGGCTAAAAATAGAACATACTTAATGAAAATTTTCGAATATTTTGGTAAAATAAGCAAATACATATAGGTTTTTGGTCGTGAATACTAATTTTGTTTCACAAGAAGAAAAATATGTAAATATTTACAAAGAAGAATCCTAAATTAGTGTTACTTTTAGATAATAGATTGTTTTAAACAAATAACTAGACAAAATATTAGAATCAATAAAAGTTTAGGAAATTAATTGTTTACGAAGTAAATACATGAAAGTCAGTGACTTTCAATATTTCACAAAGACAGTTTGAAAATTTGATTGAAAAATACTTCTATTTAAGGTAGTATATAGGTATCCATATTTTCCAGTATATGATTTATACTCAGGCTGTAGGAAGTTCACAAGAGATGATTTACGTAAATGAAGAAATATATTATACTATTTGATGGGAGTGATTAATGTGAAGTTGTTGACTCTTCAAAGTAATAGTTTTAGGGCAGGCGAGGCAGCTCAGTGGACTAACGTGCCTTCTTATGCAAGTGCAGAGACAGCAGTTCAGTCTCTGGCACTATGGGCCGTGCCGGCCCTGACCCTAGGGCAGGCTGGGCCAGCCAGAGTCAGGATGTGATCCCAGCACTTGGGAGGCTGAAAACAGGAGGATCACCATGAGTCCAAAGTGCATAGTGAGACCCTGTACCAAATACATAAAAAAGTAGTAGTTCTGTAAGTTAACAAAATTATTGTCCTGTTCCCTTGAAGAACTAATTGCTTAGGAAAAGTTATGGAACTGTTGGGAGAGGTGAGCCCTGAGAGCTTGTCCTCTGAGTGAAAAAGTAATATAAAGTTGCATTAACCCCACTTATGACAAAGGAAAAATGGAAGATAGCTATAATTCCACCAAGTTAAAGCTTTCTTTAAAAACAAGCCAAAGTAATTGAGATATATGACGAAATATAAATAATAAAACTATTAAAAAGATTTAAAAAATAGGTGAATATATTCTATTAGAGGAAAAGAAATATATTCCATTTGTGGCACAGATTTTCGATACTGTAAAGAAAATACTGCTAGGGTTTCAAAAACTTGAACAAAACCCCAAAATTCTTATGTATCAAAATGACACAAACATAATTTATAGATGAAACAGAAATTAGAAAAGTGTTTATGTGTCAAATATTCATTCCTCTAAATAAAGAAGAAGAAAAAGATTTATGAAACGTCTGCAACTTAAAAGGTTTTGAGTGCATAGGAAAGCATGTCTTCCCTTGCAAAAAATGAGAACAAATGTTGAAGCTGTGCTGGTCAACCCGGACAAACACTTTAAAAAAAATAAACATAATAGTTGCACAAAACAAACTATCCACACATTTATGATTTAATGGAAGAATAAATTGATAAAATTTTCTGGAGAGCTACTAGGCTAATTTTCATTATTCTGTGACTCAAATATTATATTTAAAAAAAATACTTCCCTCAGAATACCTGTGGCTATCTACACATATAAAATTAAGTACTGCTCATTTGAATATGCTACAGTTCATAATACTAAAGCACTAGACTGACGTATTGTCTTTAAACTAGACGTTGATTAAAAATTTGCGGGAGAATCTCGGAAAGTTTACACAAGACATTAAAAATGTCCCCAGAACGTGGGGAATTTATCACACTCATTAATAGAAATATAGATTACAAAGGAATATACATAGTGCCCATGTGTTTCTTGAGGAACACCACATAAAATATTAAAGTAGTATTCTGCTGTACATATTTTTAAATTTACTACAGGATAAGAGCACTTCTTTCAGAATAAAAAGAAGTCATAATTCACACAGGACTATGAAGCAATGAGAGAAAATGGTGTGCATGAAAAAGGTGCACCTGAAATGTTCAAGCATAGGTGAAAACTCTGTGTTCAGTGCGAACTTTCCTTCTCCCCATACAATTGTGAGTCTGCGCAAGTCGTTTAGCATTTCAGCATTGTGGACTGCAACGCTCAAATTGAATTTACCTTACAATGTAATTGGGAGTCCAGTACAATTGAGATGACTTCAGAGGCAACAGCTGCAATAAAGTCTATGCTCTAAGAAATATGAGAAACGTGGGACATTATCTCGATTTCATTTCTAACTTCAGAAAATTAAAGGAAGTGGAAAAGCTCAAATAACATCAGAAAGGCTATATCTAAAAGTTTAAATTGAAGATTTTAGGGAGAAAACCTATCTATGAATAAGAAAAAAAAATAGCATAGATTTGGGGGAAAGGGGGTTTCTTTACACAGAAACACAGCTTGTTTGGTAGAGAATCTACTTCCCACCTAAGTTAGTCTTTGGCAGAGAGATACAATGAGGTATGGGGAAAAGAGTAGAGATGACAGAGTTCATAATACCAAGATAGTTGTCTAAGTTGTTTTATATGATAACAGGCAAGGCCCCAGGTGTTGACAGCAACTGATAGTATTGAATCCAAATAACATATCATTGGGAATTTTATTTCCAAAATTTGCCGTGTGAATCATCAGAAAGACACAACAAATGGGATGGAAACCCTAGTGGCTCTCTTAAAGAGCTTAGTAAAACTTACTAAAGAAAATCAGTTCATCACTGTGGTTAAATCTGCAGCCACTATACCAGCTAGAATTGTAGCAGAAATGAAAAGTGAAGAGGATTGACACTGGGGCACTGAGAGAGAGCTACATATTTAGAAACAGTTCTGAGGAAAACATGGATTTAGAAATTGAAATCTTGTGCTTTGGATGAGATTTCTAGTATCACTTCTGTAAAAGAGAATTGGACATCCTCCTTTGTAACAGTGGTGATTTCTTTAAAAAATTGGCTTACTAGATGATTGAAAAATCTGAAAATCCTATAAGAACATGAAAAAACACTATTTATTATGCAATAGAATTTTGAGTAATGTCCAACTGAATTTATCCTTTGCAGATATTGTTAAAGGCGTGATCAAATGCAATGGCTTTTTACTGTTACCCTTTAACTTATGAATATCACGCTAATTATGTCAAAGGACAACTGTAATTAAAACAACTATAATTACCTCACAAAGGGTCATGTTGCCAGTTGATCTGGCAATCCAGAGTAAAGCTGATAAGATTTTCAATCAGTTTACAACAGGTGAAAATTCTGATATAACTGTACACGTGGCAGTGAATGTGGGAAAATAGTTTCAGCTTTTTATCAGATTTTACAGTAAAATGCTCATCTAAAGCTTTGATTTTCACTCTGTATTATGCTGGTATAAATAGTCTCTCATATTAAAAATAATCACATGGGTGTTTGTATGTGTTTATAGAGTTTGTACTAATAATTGTCTACTTCCTGGGCCATCCACTTTTGTGATATTACATTAACGCAGGTTTCTCATTCATTCACCAAGTCTTCATGGAGTGTTTTTTCATTCATTCATTCATTCATTCATTCATTCATTCATTCATTCATTCATTCATTCACTCACATGTAGTTACTGAATATGACAAATGTTTCTGAATATGGCAGACCCTGTTCATGGTTTTAGAGATCTGGGAGTGAGTCAGGTATCTAGAGAGTTCTAATGGCCTTTCTCCTGCTTTTCCTGAGGGCACAGTCAGTCCTTTGCAGGGATTTCATCCTTTTGTAGAGTTCTCACTGGCTTTCTTTCCAAAATTTCACCCGTTCAAAGATATCTTCTTCATAACCTACAACCTCTATCTTTGCCTATCCACTTATCTTGTTGTTAGTGAAATTTTATGACACAATTATTTTCTGTCTCTCCCAGTAGAACACACACATGAGGATACAGACTTTGTTGGCTTAAGCACTGAGTCTAAATCAGTGTTTGACAAACAGTAGGAGATCAAAGCCTTTCTGGAATAAACAAAGAAAGAACAAACATAACATTGCCTTGACAAGTGGAGCTCATGTTTTAGTGATCAGAGAAAAGAAAGGCCACAGTTACTGATGAAGGCTGTGCTGGACTATAATCTAACTTGCTTTCTGGAGAAGGAACTTTAGAGTTTGTTGGAAGAATTGAGATTTGAACTCACTTCTAATGAAAAGGATCTTGTTTGAGAGCACAAGAAGGAAACTTCCAGAAGGAAGGAGAACATTAAGGCAAAATCATTCAAGATTTACTTTAGAAGGTCAGGAAGCAGTGCAGGAAATCAGCGCCAGAGCAGAAGGCATGAGAGACCAGTAAAGGACCCCAAGGTCATTCTTCTGTGCCCTTCCAAGACACTCTAGAGGTGTGGCACACTAATCCACAGGGAATTTCCTAAAGCCACTCAAGTGTGTGCTGTAAAGTTGGGAAGAGAACTCGTTGTATGAAATTTTACCAGCTAAGTTAAACATTTATGTTGCACAATACACAAAAACATTAGATGTCTCAAGTCTAATGGCTGACTGCTCTATTTAGAGAACAGTTTGTCTGATAGGACTTCTGTGGTAGATCAGATAGAGGTCTAGATTTACAGGATGGCTGTGGAAATGAAAAGAAGCTCAGTGAAGGATGGAATTTTAAAGTGGAGGCATCGAGTGTACTGGTTTATTGCAGACAGAGAGCTGTACATTGAGGGCTTCAGAGGTCTTTCTGATGATTCGCATGTAATTGACTTGGACCTTTTCTGATGATGCCATTTACTGGTCTGTAAACTGTTTGGACCCTGCATTAGGTGATAATGCTCTTTAGCTTATACAACTTCCTGTATCACTTTACAATACAGTTTGTCTTTGAACAACTTGGAACTTGACTATCTTCGCAGTTGTCATAGCTAGCTCTCAAAAACTTGAGTCAGTTGTTGATTGAGGGATGTTGGTTTTCCTTTTCACTCTGAGGCTTAACTTTGGGCCAAGATAAATGGTATATATGGAAACAAAAATACACATCAGTATATTTTTCTTGTCTTTGGTAAAGTAAAATGTTTGATAGAGAATGTTGATGCTATTCACCAATCTGATATTTATAGTAATAGATTGTCTTGAATTTGTCACCTTCTCCATGTCAAACCTAACCATTAGTGATTTAGATTTAGTTTAAATTGATTTCTGAAGAACTTAATCCATTTGGAGAAAATTGTATGGTAACAATGAACCTATTTAATTTTAATTGAAGTGATTATTTAAACAGGACTCCAAAACCTTAAGAAAATGGAGTCTATAATTGTGTAAAAGAAGAAATAGTCTTTCAATAACAGTTGAGTTTTAAGGATCCCTTTTGTTCTAGAATAAACAGGACTGTCTGGAACTGTTTGTAGCTTTTTGTGAGTCTGTTCATCTAATAGCTGCTATAGAAGACAGTGTACTTTGTGTTGTCCTCTTCTAAAAATAATATAATAAACCCCTCTTGAGACAGTGCTTTGAGATTTGCAAAGGATAATTCCATTTCTCCATGTTATTGGAAATATTTATTTTCTTCATAAAAATTTTGCTCAATAACAAAGAGGTTGTTCTAATGACAATTTAATGATAGATTCTCCAATGACAGTTTATATTGTCAAATTATTCATTTTAACATTACCCACATCTCTTAGCTCATTTGCAGCAAGTATTTAGCTATTCTTTTGGGTGGTTTGCGTGAATTTTTCAGCCCTTCCTTCATTTCTCCATAAGGAAATCTCAGAGGCTAATTAGTTCATCGATCATAATTTCATTTTGGGGAGCAGTAATTCAATTCTATTCTTGCTGGTAAAGGAAAGTATTTAATCATTTCTTCTTTGAAATGAATTCACATATGATGCCTCCATGACTAGATCAAATGTCATGGTATTTCCTATCTAAAAGGGCATTGTTGCTGAGGCTACTGGCTTGAAGCTAAAGATAAATTGATTGTTTCAGAAACCAACATTGATAAGTTCTCTTCTTGGCAAGAAGATGTCACTTGAATGATTCTGTCATCTTTGAAAATGTGCATGACATTTACTACAACATGACAAGTGTAAATAGGTGATCCTAGGCTCTGTCTCAAAACTTGGGTAGAAGACTCTGCTACTATTAAAATAATTTTACCCAAGCCTATAGTTAAAACAAATAGTGGATCATCATGCAAAGTGTGACTCATTTTTCCACTGTGATCAATTGCAGCTCATTTTCTTAATGCAAAGTTGATGCAGAAGAGATCTCATTGTAAGTTTCCTTTGAATACTTTGATTAGACATACACTTGGCAATTTATGACTTTCAAGTATAGAATACTAACAGAGATTTGCATAATCATTACATTCTTATTTCTATGAAGAGAACCTAAGGGAAACTATAAGTTTAACCAGTATCTTGTGTGTGTGTGTGCATGTGTGTGTGTGTGTGTGTGTGTGTGTGTACATCCACAAGGAATTTGCCAGTGTAACTACTGGCTTAGGCATACACACTAACCACACAGTGGGTCTGCTGCTTAGAATGAGATTGCATAGCAATGACAGGACATAGGGAAAGCAGGACTAAAGTAAAGATGAAAATATTTATGAAAATAAGAAATGAAGCTGATGCCACTCAACCATTCCCAGGGCATGTGAGTGGCCTTCTCAACTATGGGCCCATGACTGCAGCAGGAGAAAAACCCAGCAGCTGTTACTTGAAGTATCTGCTATCAGTCATACCCTCTCATTTCTCCTTCACTGACTTCCTTTCTCATTGTCCGTTCTGTTTGGCCTTGCTTTTTTCTACTTCTCTTACTGCATCTTTCAGATTAAAAGACTTGAGGAAATTAGAATCTACTTTTCATAAAGGAAAGCTGAGAAGCCCCAACTGGAAGGAGCCTCCACCCCTTGCAGAGTGGAAAGGCAAAGTACGCAGAACTAAAGTTGTATTCCCCTCTGATGGAAATGGTTATGTCATTTCCATCAGCGATGTAGGCTAAACTAGTTTTAAACCTGTAAATGCAATCCAGTTTTCTTGTTTTAAGCTATTTTCCTGCCCCAACAAACACATTTATATTAAATTATCACTAGGAATGTAGAAACTACATTTTTAAACTACTGATGCATGTAGTACACTGAAGTAAAATCAAAAGGTCCAGATGAGGAGACACTTTAGTATCCTCAGGGAATGCATTCTTAAGGTTAGTTTTATAAGGTTTCCCTGCTGAGCGCTAAGATTTTTGTGGTGCAGGAAAGTTTATTCTAAATACCAATGTATGATGTAGGAGGGGAAGGTTGAGGGGAACCAGGAGGATTAATTTTCCTGTCTCTGTTCAGAGTTAATTTAGTGTCCAGTCATCGACCCTAAACAGCTCAACTAAAACCAGCAGGAGAAGGAGCAGAAGCAGCATTTAAAGGTGACTCTTCAATGATGTGGGGCATGTTTGAGTATAGATGAAGAAATTAAGATAAAGGCTTAGGATAAATTCAGGTTGAATACCTGATAGACTAATATCATGGGAGGATGAGCTCTGTATAAAGCATGCTTTGAAGACAATATTGCAAAGCTAGTTCCAAGATGATTTCTTCTTTGAGAAGAGACTGGATTGGATAAAATAGGAAATACATCTGTGTTGTGAGCTTAAAATATTTTTTGATATTGAGAAAGTTGCATCAGCCATAGGCAATATTTATAAGTAGTATTTACCAAAGCCAATACTAATTAACTGTTTTTCATTTTTAAGGATAAAAGTAATTCTCAGTTAGCAGTTTCAAGATTCCAGCCAATATTTACACATCCAGTCAAGTATGTTTGATTGAATTTTTTAAGGTCACATTATTGTGAATCTAAATACAACAAGTAATGCAAGAATTGAGTCTATGGGGATGCTTCCATATTTTAGATACTTTTTTTTTTTTTTTTTTGATAGAACCAATGATTGAACTCAGGCCCTTGCACTTGCCAGGGAAGCACTTATTCTACTGAGCCATTTCCTTGGCCCCTCAGACACATTTTGGTTACACTGTGCTGTAACATTTTTGGCATATTACACAAATAATAATTTTTACTTTATAGATATTAAACAGAAAAAATCATAAAATGAATATGAATTTACTTTGAAATACTTATATAGCACTTTTAAACGGTTTATGATTTCACAGTGAACTAAGATTGGTCATGATGAATGCATCAGTTGTTAATCCTGGCAGGATTTGGGCAACGTTTTATGCTGCTTAAACTTGATAATAGTAATTTTTTTCAGTAAGTGTTTCAGGTTGTTGGATCAAAATTGTTCTCTCTTTTACAACTAAAATTGTTTAACAATTCTCTTCTTTTTTATTTTATATATTTATTTATTTTTATGTATTTAGTACAAGGTCTACAGGGTCTCACCATACAGACCCTTGTGCAGTGATCCCTCCTTCTTTTCAGCCTCCCAAATCCTGGGTTTACAGGCACGCATCACTGTGCCCAGTCTCAGTCACAGTCTCAGTGCACCCTGGGGGTAGGGCCAGCATGGCAGGCTGGAATCATTCTCTTCTCTTTAGTTTACTTATTTATTTATTCATTTACTTTTGAGACAGGGTCTTACCTATGCAATTCAGTGGGCCTTAAATTCACTATCTTTCCCAGGCTGGCCTCAAATTTACGGTGATGGTCTTACCTCAACCTTCAAAGTGCTGGGATGACAGCATCATGCCTGCCTTGTTCAGCCATTCTTGTGATTCAAATTGCCCATTTTTCTTGTCTATCCACCCTCTCAGAGCTTAATGTAATATATATTTTTTTCTTTCCTGGCAGTTTGTTTACAGATCTGGTGAGAAGGCATTGTGAGTTCTTGTGCTAAGTAAGAGCTCACACACCTCAATTTAAAAAGATAAATATAAAGGACATAATAGGATTTAAAACATATCATGAGAGTCTCCAGAAGACAATATAGCAGAACTGGCTTGTGAATTCTCCTGTAGACAGATGTGTCAACAAGCTTGAATTCTATAGCAAAATAGACAAAATGTGTCTTGTATGTATGGCTGGGGCAAAGCATTAGATCTTTTGCATGAAACAGATAAAGAAAATGATAAAAAGAGGGACGGCCAAATGGCTCAGCAGATTAAAGTGCCTTGCAAGCAGGCATGGGTGCCCTGGGGCATGCTGGGCTGGTGATTGAGATGGGGCATTGTAATGCAAGACTGTAATCCCTGCTCTTAGGCGGCTGTAAACAGGAGGATCACTATGAGCTAGATCTAGTAGTGGGTCCCTGAACACCGTGTAAACCCTTCCCTAAAATACAAAAAAAAAAAAAAAAAAAAAAAAAAAAAAAAAAAAAAAGAAAAGAAAGAAAGAGGATAAAAAGTTGTGATTGCTGCCCAGGTATGTGGTTTTCATTCAGTTGCAAAATTGTTGTGATCATAGGAGAGCAAACATAATAGGCAACTACGACAACTAGTACTAGCGCAGATTTTCCATATTTCCAAGATAGAACTAGAATTCCGGTATAAAAAATGGTTCTACATAGGGTTCTACTTTCCCTGAGTGGGTAAAGTAATCATCTGTTTTGCTGCTGATAAAATATTCAATACTCACAATTTAAGGAAAGAGAGAGGTCAGTTGGGCCCACAGAAGAAATATCAGGGCAGAGGTGGCTGAAGACTACTGTTCATCTCGTGGTGATAGAAAGCAGAGAAGGGGAGAGTGCTGAAAGGACAAAGCTATGGACCAGGCGTAGTGCCACAGTCCATGATCCATGATCCAACCATGCACATCAGAAGTGAGCTTTCCTAATCCGATAGGTGGCTCCAATATCAAGCAAGTTAAAAACAAAGCTTAACCATCACACAGAGGCATCTTTAAACCCATTGAACAGAAGGGAAAGCTAAGAGAAACTTAGCTTGAATCTGAAGGATTCAAGAACATTGTTTACCACAAAGAAATTAATCAGTGACAATAAACTGATACCACTGCTGTGGAATTCAGTATGGAGATTCTTCAATAAACCAGAAGTACAAATTCCATTTGCTCCCACTATTCCCCTTCTGTGTATCTTCTTCAGAAAATTAAAGACGTCATATTGCAGTGAAGTATGCATACCATGTCTATGGCAGCACAATTCATCACAGAAATCTTGGGAATAGCTTATATCATAAACATGTGAATGGATTAAAAAATGTGGTATTTATATTTATTCACAGTGGAACACTACTTTGCCAATAAATAGGCTAATTTTGAGTTACCTTGCATGTTGCTTCCTGGTTCCAGTTCAGATCCTTCAGCCTGCTAGCACAGATCATTTGTTCCACTGGCACGAACTTTCTAGCTTCCACCACTGACCTTTGGGCCTTCCTAGTGCAGATTAGTGAAGTGGGCCTGCATGAGGCATTGCCATGGGCTTTTGGCCCCCCTGTTGGATTTGTGGGAGGCTCTGTCATAGGCTCTAGGTCTTCAGCTGGACTCCTACAAGGCATTACTGTGGGACCCAGGCCCACAGCTGGATTCTTTGGTCTTTAGCATGAGGACAGATTTCTTGCACTCTCTTTTTTATATGGTTCTTTTGGTGAGTATTATAAATAATCTTATAAAATATGTGTCCTGTATTGTATTGTTTCCATTGAAAAATGACAAACCACAACAACAATATTCGGGTATATGATACTAAACATTATTATCAACTGTAGTGACCATATTGTGCAATTAACTTCTTTACATAACTAATTGCAATTTTGTATCCTCTCTAGTCCTGGGGAGACACTGGCTGAAGGATTCAAAGCTTCAGATAGACAGGATGAATAAAACCACGGTATATATTAAACATGTTGTCTACTATTAATTACATTATATTACTGCATATATCTAAATATTGCCCACAATAGTTTTTAAGTGTTCCCATGGCACACACATGTACACACACACACACACACACAATTTCCAAACAACATGTTGTGAATGATAAATATACACAATTTTCTTTTGTCAGTGAAACATAATGAGAAAAAGAAAAATGACAAATATTTCATTTTTAAAATATAAACACGACTATCAATTTTGATTTAGTCTTTCATCGTAAACCATGATTTTGCCAGTTTAAACTATAAGACATAAACATATTTACAAGACTGTTCATATGATGAATTTGGGCAAACTGACTTTCTATCTGAATGAACTAATGCTAGGAATTTTTGGATTGCAAAACAGGGAATATCAGTTCATACCAGCTTCAATTAGAAGGGGAATATTCTGGCTCACAAGCCTAACCTGTAGAAAGGGCGCAATTTATTTAGACCTGCATAAGGATTTGTGATCTCTTATAAACGTCTGTCTCCCCACCTCTGGTTTTTCCAGCTTTGTCCTCCCAGTCGGACTGTTCCCGCATATCATGTGAAGTGTGCTATCAGTCAATTCAGAGCACATAGATGCCAACCTACATGCGACACTTCAGTCACTAAGGTGAACCATTCTTGATAGCCAATGCCATCCCTGACCGATCTCTGGGCTGGTGATGTTGAGATCCGTAGAATAACGATAGCCCTGAATTTCTGGAACAGAGGAACACAGGCATGTCTTCTCTAATAAATTTTAAGATAGAGCAAACAATTGGTACCTACCACCATGATCATTATATAACTGGAGATACAAATTTATGGGGGGAAAAATCCCCTGGAGAGTCTATTTGAAAAAGTAGGAAAAAGAATTAAGTGTCTGTTCTGTACAAGATGTAGATTATGAGATGTGCAGTAGTAATTTGTCTGCTAGTTTCTGGTTTTGCTTCTAAATTGTACTGTGCCCCTCTACTCACCCTCCCTCCTTTTTCTAGATTATCTGTTTCCCTCGCCCCCTCAAACAGTTCTTTGTCCTTCTACAACACTACTTCTGCTACTGATGCAAATTGTATGTTTAACCTTATCAACCTGCCATCAATTGTATTGAGCTTGAGTACCTTCCTATCTTCACCTAAGGTTTTTTGTTTGTTTGTTTTTATAACTACATTTGGTACAGGGTCTCACTTGGCAACTGGGACTCATAGTGATCTTCCTGTTTTCAGCTTCCCCAGCACTGAGATTACAAGCATGCACCACTATGCCAGGACCCCGTGGCCAGGTCAATGCACTCTGGGGAGGGGCAGGCATGGCATGTGGTGCCAGGGATTGAACCCAGATCCCTATACTTCCCTAAACAGGCACTTAGACTGCTGAGCTATCTTGCCAGCCTTCTATCCTCACCTAAGTTTGATATCATCAGTTTTTTTAAAAAAAATTGTCAACCAGGGTACCCATAAGTTGATAACTAGTTAACTTGCATTTTCATGACTTTTTTTCATACTTTTGGTGGCCATTCTTACTTGGTCTATGAGTTACCTGTTAGTCAAATTTCTGCCAGGGATCATTGCGCTATTATTCTTATTATGTTTGGTGATTTCTTTATACATTCTAGAAATCAGTTCCTTGCCAGCTCTATATTTCAAACATGTTTCCTCAGATTATGGATCTTCAAAGAAAAACTTCTAAAAATGATGTCTGTTGGCATTAGTAGTTTTTAAATTCAGCGTAGCTAAAAATGTCATTTCTCCCTCACAACATGGTCTTCAGGTGTTATACAAGAAATTTTCCTTTTTCTGGATGAGACAAAATTAGCTCTTTTTCTAAAAGTTCAAATTTCTACTCTTCTTTGTGTGACATTAGTATTTATATAAGGAATGAGGTGTGGATTCAGTAATGAGGTGCGGATTCATTTCTATCTTACTTTACTAGAAGCCTGATGACACTAAGAACATTTATCAAGAATTATTTCATAATGATTATTTTCTACTTCAAGTACATTGTTGTCATTTTTGTGGGTGTTTTTACATATACATTTTTGCATTTTACATATAAAAATTCCTGTTGTAATTTTAATCTAAATTACAACTGAATTCCTAAATTTCTTTCAGGAATACTGACATTTCTATGATGGTGCACAATAGTATATGTAGGCTGCACTGTTACTTTTATCTAGGTCTGCATTCATTACACACTTTAATAACTTTGTCTTTAAAATTCTTACACTATTCCATGAGGTTTATGTTTCAGTGCTTTGTTCGATGCTATTACATATGTTATCTTCTTTAAAATTACCTTTCATATATGTTTAGTAATTAAATGAAAATATTTGTTGTTTATATTTAATTATAATAATCTCAGTAAATTATATTGCTAATTAATAAACATGATTTGATTTAGCTTAAATTAATTTTTATTATAAATGTAAGTAGTCATGTTGCCTCTGGGTAGTATGTTCTCATGACATAGTTCACTAATTTTGCTTATTTTTCTTGAAATATTGTATCAGAGACCTTTTTTTTTTCTGCAGAACTGAGGATTGAAGTCAGGCCATTGCACTTGCCAGGGAAGCGCTTATTCCACTGAGCCATCTCCCCGGTCCATCACGAAACTTTTGAGAATATTGTATCACAGCATAAGAGTGTACAGGGTTTCTTCAACTTTAATTTAATTTCTTCAACTTTCTTTGGGATATTTATGATATTAGTATTTTTATTAATTTTTACCATTTAAATTTGGGGGTTGGTATATCAATTATTGTCTAAACTTCTTGACAGTTTCTTTATACTCTTAATTGTAAAATTATTTGTAGCAAAGAGTAAGATCAGTGCAAGTTTCCCAGTGTACATTGCCAAGTTCTTTTTCAGAAAGGTGAGTACAGCTCACTGATGCCCAGTAGTGTACGGAAACCTCTTTGTCACCACACCCTCATCTGTGCCTGGGATTTTCCTTTATTTTCCTTTGCTAATTTGGTAGACAAAAGTAGTATTTCGTTTTAATTTGCATTTATTTGATTACTACTGAGACTGATTTTTTTAAATAGGGTATTTTTAAGCTTTTGGTACTTTTTTGTCTTTTGATTCTAAATAAGTGTTTTCATTATATGAAAGTGATAATAGAAACTAATTGCTTAAATTTTGTGCTATATTGTAGTTTACCTTTTATGACTCAATAATCCTTTCACTTGTGTTATTAAATTGGGTAAGCCTATTCTTTCCTTGAACAATTTCTTTCATTGTTTCTAGGCATTGCTAAAAAAGTTGCCCAGTTTTTTTCTTTGGGGACCTTGAAAACATAATGAGACGTTACTGCTCATACACTTACATATTACTAACTCAAATCATAGTTTTTGTCTTCAAGATGAAAATGCCAGGTCTTGGGTTGTATCATTTTTATTTTGTATCCATGCACCTTAATGCAGTTACTGATGCATAAACGATGTCCAAGAAATACTTGCTGGATATGCCGAATGGTACCCATTTTAATTAGAAATTTTCTTATAGATTTATACAAATATAAATTATCTCCTGATTTGTTAATTTGGCTAGTTTTACATACTACAGAAAGAAAATACTTGTGGCTTATAGCTACTTCTGACAATTTTATTTTTATTTACTTGTTTGTTACAGGGTCTCGCTACACAGCTGAGACTCCCAGTGATCATCATCCTCCTGTCTCATCATTCCTAGCACTGGGACTACTGGCCTGATCCACCATGGCCAGTTCTGGGGCTGGCACAGCATGTGGAATTGGGGATCAAACCTGGGTCTTTGTGCTTGCCAGGTAGGCTGTTATACTGCTGAGCTATCTCCCCAGCCCCTGCTTCTGATAGTTTTAAACTCTCTGAGGCTTAATTTATCCTATTGACCCTCTAAGAAATCTCAGATGATCACTGCTCTAAATAAGGCCTGGCATACGGCCTGTGTCCTAGAGTAGCATTTTTCTGTTTGTATGAAATGACATTTCTGCATGAGCTATAGAGATTATTATTTTTACTTGAGTTTTGACCTCTAGTCTTTAGGCTTTAACCAAGAGAGAAAATTCCTTGATTGAGTTAGTTGTGTAGAACTGATATATTCAGGTTTATAAAGTCACCACTCTGGCAGACAGATTCTATTCATATTTTAAAAATAACTCAGATGTGATACCATCATACTTTATCATTCTTTCTCCACAGAATTAAAGGCTTCCTAACCTGTGTTCCCTCATAACACCATATGAATAGCCAACAGAAGGAAATGTTTGTTGTGTGGGCAATGTTTGTTTCTAACCACAGACCCTACATGAGAGGTGTGCATCTTCTCCTTGAGTTTTTACGTTTGCTCTGTTTTCTCACATCTGGACAGAGATTGTTAGCACTTTTAGCTTTCTAGAAAAGGATTCAGACTTAGCAGGATAACTTGTCCAAATTTACACTGCTGGGGATGGGGACATCAAGATTAGCAATAGAATCCTGCACTCAAAGGCTGGAGCTTTCATCTCACTGTTTCTTAAGGTCTGGGGGTTCTAAACCAGGCCTGCCATGCTGGTCCCACCCCCAGGGTGTGCTGAGATGGCAATTGAGAGTGGTGGCATGTGGCTGTAATCCCAGCTCCTGGGAGGCTGTAAAGAGGGAAATCACTATGAGTCCGGTCTATGCACGGAGACCCTGAACACCTGTCAAAGCTTCCCTAAAAAATACAAAAAACAATCATCTTTAGGGACAGGAACATATTGAATTATACATTTCTAATACCAAGTTACGCATTTCTAATACCTAGCTGAGTTCATGGAATCTAACAGGTGTTCAGCAACAGCTTGGTAAGTTGAAGACTGAATATGGTTCTGGGAAGATCTGCCTAGAACAACCTATTTGGCTAAATACTTGTTCCATACTTCTGGAATAATGTAACTTTTATGATATTCTCACATGTATGATAATATAGATGTACATGTGAGATGCAAACTTAGACTGCTTTTCCCAATGTGAGTAGAGATTACTCTTATTGTCCACAATGATATTCTCTTCATACACACTGTTAGGAAGAGGAGACTACGTTATGGATTCATTGTAAGACATTAAAGACAAACCTGCAAATTGTGAGTCACATTTTCCAGATCATGGGTAAGTTGTCTTCAAAGTTAATTTTCTTTGTGTTCCTGCTCCTTATCGTTCCCATGGAAGCCTTGCACAAGGGTCTCTGGCAAGCACAAGGGATTCTTATATCATTTTCTCACTGAGATATAGGCATAACTGGAAGGCAGCATTTTCCACTCTGGTTTGCACTCAGGGGTGGGATGAACACACATATACTATAATATATAATATACCATTGAGCTATTTTTATACTTTTACTTTTCCTGTCATGTATTCAGGACCCTCCACAGTCGTCACCAGATACTGGAACATTTAATTCTCTGGCCTTCAGGGTAATGTAAGAAAATTGAAGCAATTAGGAGCTATTTCTTTCCCATTCAATGCATTTGTGTTGCCGCATATCTGCACCAACCTTCAATCTCATGGTCAGGGCTCTCCAGGGTCCTCCACCAATATGACATCCCAGCCAGCAGGACAAATAGTGCACACCCTCTGGCAGGGCAGAGTCTCTTCCTGACTCTGCGGTTTCCTTTCTCCCACTGGCAAAAAGGAAGCCATTCGTGGTCTTACAGCACTGAGTGGAGCTCTATTATACCAATGCTCTTCAACTTAATTAGAGGGCACTGTTTGCTTGATTAATTATTTTATGTCCACTGACAAAAATGATTTGGACAAGTAGTAAATTCTGATAAAGGAAACCTTCCATCCAGAAAACTGCGCTTTAACATTATGACTATTTTTTTCCCACCTCTTATTCTAGTGGAAAACAGAGATCCCAGTAAACTCAATGTAGGATTGGCACCTTTCAGTTGCTGTTTGCATGTATTTATAGGATAGAAAAGAGAACAGGCCATGATGTGTGAACCTATACAAGCAGAGGATGAAGAGAGAATGATATAGAAAAAAAATTTTACACAAAAAGTGCATCATTTTTGTAAGGCTGGGCCATAAATTCACATTTATATACACAGGTACTTAATTCAAAAGAAAACATTTTAAATGAGTGACAATGGTACATGCCATAAACAATTTGACTGAGTAACAATACTGTTTGGTAAGAGCTGAAGTTCTGGAGATTAAGTGATATAGGACAGGCATCTCCTAATTTCTTTTCTTTCTTTCTTTTTTTTTTTGGTGAGTACTTCTACTGTGGAGGCAGCAGTACTTACAAATGTTGTTTTCCCTGACATTGCATCCATTACCCCTGAAATGCACACGGTCTAAATCCTTCAGTCAACAAGCTGCTCATCCTCTGGGGTTTCACCTGTTCCTGCCCCTCTGCACCTTTTCTGTGATATTCTGACCGCTCTTCCCCTTGTGTTCTGCTCCAGTGCCCCAGGAAGGAATGCGTGGATGGTGTGTTCTGTCACTCCTTCCCACCCTCCCAACAGGACAGTTCAGCGCTCTGGCTTCCAGGGGGAAGAAAGCTATGGAAGCCACAGGTCAGCAGACCTCACCAAGATGACTCATGCAGAAGCTGGACACCTATTGATTACATGGTCTGAGTATGTTGTTTATACCTTTAAAATCTATTATTTTCTAATAATTACAAGATTGAAACCTTTTAACATGACTCTCAAGACTTTCCACTATGAACTTAATTCGCCCTTTGCAGTCTTACAAACTTACTAGCTGTTCTTTTTTTACCGGAATTATTTGCTTTAGCCACACAGGCCATGCACTTCACCTGATCTTCTTGCTGTTCCCCAAAGATCTTGCTTCATTCCTACCTGCCGTGCTTTCCTTCCTAGGTGCTGTTGCTCCACCTGTCGTGTGCAAGTTGGCTACTTTATATGCTTCTTAGGATTGTGGGCCTTGGGGATTGCAAATTAATTTGCCTAGATTCATTTATCCAATAGTTTCCAGTTATTCTCTGCCAGTGAGAGATGCTAACAGGAGATGAGAGACAGGGACCCGGGAACAGTAACTTTTTTTACTGCTTCCAGCTTCTGCTATCCTTTCTCCAGGAACACATGACAAAGAGAAATCCTGCCTGCATTGTGCAGCTGCATAGTCCCGTACACTCCAACCTTAGTGGTGTCAGGTTCTTATGGTCCTGTTTTGATATTCCAAACAAATTTTCCCTTTAAAGCTAAAATGCATAAAAGTTAAGGGCTTACTGTGTTTGAGCACCTGCACAGACAAGGATAATACAGAAACATTGAGTTCCCAGGAGTATGAGATGAGAAACAATTGTTTGGTTTTTATGTCAAGTAGATGGCAGAATTATGGACAAGATGGTGACTAGAAAATCCAGCAGCCAAGCACACACCGTCCAAGAACTTTCCCCAGTATTCTCAGGCTCTGGCAGATTCTTTGGGTGATGGCTTTAAAAATGTTTTCTCTTTCATTTCAACCTGTGTTTTCAAAATTTTGCCTATTTGTGACAGAGGAAAGATGAGCTGACACTAGAGCTTGGAACTCTCTCTTCTTATTTTATTATTTCCTGGTGAAATAGTATACATGTATTAACCAGTGGATATTCTGCCTTATTGGAGCCTGAGGTAAAATAGAAAAAAAATATTGCTGCTGATGTCTATTTATAATTCTGGTGTTTTGTTCACCTTGCGTTATTTTTTCTTTCCAAATATTGCACTAAGTTATTACTATTTTCATTCCTATTTAAATTTGGACATTTCTTTACATGTGGCACCTGAAGTAAAACTTCTCTGCTGCCACCCTAATCTGGGCCTTTCTTTAAAATAAGCCCCAAATCACTATTAGCAGAGGGTTTTCAGTTTTGGATTTAGTCTCTCACTCCTCATATATTTACATAACATTAATATTTACTTCAGGCTCTCATGACTGGTTGCCCTTTTTTTTTTTCCCAAAACTGTGTTTCTCAGTTTTTAAGGTGTCTCAGTTATCTTTCTCTTGTTACTGGGACAAAATACCCAACACCTAGAATTGAGGAAGGAAAAGTTCATTTAGCTCAAAGTTGGTGGAGGTTTCAGTCCATATTTGGCTGACTCTAAGGCAAAGTGACCCACAAAAGTGGGCGGCAGTTCGCTGGATAGGAAACAGCAAAGAGCAAAGGGTGGAGCAGCCCCAGCTGCCTCTCTCCTTTCCTTGTGTTATAAGCAGGTTACCCTGGGGTGGGCATGTAAAACTCATACACTGTGTAGGCCCTCCTCTTACACAGGATGTGGATATTTACAAAGTAAGAACCCTGGCTCCCTGCTGAGTCACTTAATCAAACTTCTAAACATCTCAAATTGATGCAATGTATCAACCAGTACATAAGGGTTATACTAGAAAAGTTCTTTGGGAATGGACACCCCTGAAGAAGGTACTGGAAGGAAGGATCAATCCCAGAAATCCATCTCTGTATCACCTGCTTTGGCTCCCTTAATAGGAGAAGGGAGGAAGGGGCACTGGGTGCCCTGTAGTTTTGAGTGAGAGGATTTTTTTCACCTGCACAAATGTTTCCATGGCCTGAACCATCTTTCTTTTCCTGAGTGGAGTAACCTCTGACTCTTTCTTGCTGGAAAAGCACCAAGTGGTTGAGTCCATGGAGGACCTGATGATTTGAGAGACTGGAGGAGCATGTGAAGTCCCTGGAGGGCCAAATGTGGGTCAGCCGCATAGTGTCCTGTGCTGGGGAAAGCTAGCCATGCTGAAGCCCAGTGTTACAAAGATGTGGGTGGTACTGACTTCCTGTCCCATTATCCACTGTGCTGTTTTATGAGTAAAGAATTCCTAAAGGCAAAGGGTGCATGGTGGGCCATTCTCTAGGCTGGCATGATAGAGGAGGAGAAGATCACTGTGGCCATGCAGACCCACTTCAGGGAGCTGGGCATCACAAGGTCAGAGCAGGGCTTTCAGAGGATAGGTGGAGCTCAGGGTTGTCCCAGAAACTGTCAATCAGGAGCCTGGCTGGACAGTCTGGGAGGGAAAAACCATAGGCACCAGCTGGAGGAGAGTAACCTTGTGCAGGCGATGGAGGAAGAGCACCCACAGCCTCGCAGGCTTGGTAAGGGGGCAGATGATGGAGGAAGAACTCCCCATCTGGCTGGTTCTGGGAGGTTCTTTCCAGCCTATCTTGGGTGGTGGAAGAGGAAGTCACATGCCAGGTGTAGGTTTAAAGAAGAGGACTGAATTCTAAAGAACCAGAACAAGACTGTTTTAATAGCTAAAAGTGATTGAAGGCTTTGGAATGGAAGACAGACTTCATTAATAGAACTGATAACCTAACAGGAAAAGAGGCTTATAGGAGAAAAACTGAATATTAATTATTGGGAAAAATAAGGACACCTCTGTGCCTCACAGTTGGGTCATGACTCTTCCCTAGAAAGGGTGTGCTCATCTCTTTGGACCTAAGTATGCTAGAATGGGATCTTGTATGCGAATGGCAGTGCTGTGGGTGAGAATAAGATCAGGACACAAGCTGGACTCGGCTGGCTTCTCACTCTTCCTCACAGCACTTAATTGCCCTCAGTGGAGGGTCGCTTTCATTCTTCGCTACCAGCCTTGATTTTGTATTTTGGTGTTAATTTTCAGCAGCCTTGATATACAGTGATTTAGGTATTATTTTTCATGATAAGATCACAATGGCAAGATACTGTGAGGGAATACCAACATGTTGAAAGATAACTTTTTTTTTTCCTTTGGTAGAACCAGGAATTAAACTCTGACCTTTGCACTTGCCAGGGAAGTGCTTATTCCACTGAACCATCTCCCCGGCACATGAAAGATAATTTCTTAAAAATCATTGCAAATCTTTTGTAATAGGGAGCAGGTTATAAACATGCACATGCATGCACACACACACACACACACACACACACACACACAGCAGTAACAACAAAGACAAAATTTTATTCTATTGCTTTTGTATAACCTGAATTCTTTTCACCCCACTTTTCTAAGCTTTTAAAAATGGGTGATAATTATATGTGCAGATCACAAGATGTTAAAAGTACTAAAGTAGGTGAGGCAAAAAAACCTTAAAGAAAAGCCATCAGATGCCATTCAAATGTAATAAATTGTTATTCTTATAAAAAGTATTTAGTAAGCCTTATTGCAGATGGCTCAAGGGACTGAGTTAATAAGAATAGAAATCACGTGATAAATCATTTGAGTTTAAGATTCTGGAAAATCAATCACAGACAGTGTCACACAGAATACTTTGTGTAGGTAGAAATCTTTCAGGTGATTTGGTCAAGTGGTAAATGTGACAATAAGTACATAGAATCCAGATTCCTCTTTTATGGCAGAGCAGCCCTTGCTAGTATTAATCATTGGGTGGAAGTCTTGGTAAGATTTTATTTCAAGCAATGTTTTAGATTGAGTTTTACATGACAGATTCTGTCCAGCTCGGCTCTTTAGTCTGATGTTTAGCACATACTGGGGTTTGCTAAGGTCATGGACTTAACCAGGGAAACATCAGAACCTAGAGCTCCATCTCCTGACAAATCACCTTTCCTTCCTGCTCTCCCAGGGCTCAGATTTGGAGCTCTTGGCTGGCACCCAGCCCTTGGATGGACAAGCTAGACTCCTAGCTCCTCCATCCCTGCACTTTGGTTAAAAATAGAACATTTTAAGAGGAGGCAAATTGTTTTTAAAATAGAAGAAATCTGAGTAACGCAGGATGGAAAAACTGCCCTAGAACCCAGCCTCACAAGTGGAATTCATTTAATTTTATGCATACAAGAGATTTCCAGGGAACAGAGTTCTAGATACTTGCCACTCACAACCAAGATAAATTAGCTTTGCCAAAATTAATACAATGCAACAGGAATTGTTTAATAGGCATTAGTTGTCAAACATCTCTTTAGATCCTTGGGTTAGCACAGAAATAGAGGCTTGTGGAAAGAGGAAGATGCTTAAGAAAGAAATGGTCCAGAAGATGGAGAAGCATTCAATACTATGCACAGGAAATTCTTATTGTTAAGGATGAATCTATTATTTGGATGTGAATGAAATATTTCTGGCAGATGGCAGGTAGGTCTGCAGGAAGGGACATTTCAGTCAGACTCTCACAGATTAGACAGAGGAGAAAGGGTCCTGGAGACAACCCCTGCTAGGGTTTGTGCAGCCCTGTGCCCTTCATCCTGCTCCATGGCCATTTGCTCTCTTGCCCATAAAACTTGATGGTCTCCTAGCGGTGCCATCTAGCAGACAAGGCTGAGACCCTGAGGCTGATGACCCCCTCTGCTCTCCTCTCACAGGGATCTTCCAGGAGGTGAGTCCAGTGTCATCCAGTATCAAACCTAACATAACCAATGTGCCAAACACTGCATTCTGATGACAACGATTCAGGATTGGGCTCCATATCCCTTTCCTGGGCTGGTCTGGTGCTTTTCATTCCCACACTTCTCTGATCTTATAGGAACTGAGCTACAATTTTTAGTGTGGAGTGCACTCTGCTCTCACGCCTTGAGCTTTTGCGTGCACTGCTTCTGTGGCCAGGACACATCTTCCTTGTTGCAGCTCCTCCTCCTCCAGTGCCATTCATGCTTTGGTGCTTTTGAGGAGACTTGCTGAGCCTCAGCAAGGCTATGTCTTATTGCTGTTCCCAACATTCCCTGCACTTCTGCTCCCTTGACATTAATATTTTATCGTAATAAGTCCAGAAGCTTGTTTTGCTTTTTGACTCTTTGGTGAGCATTTACTGTATCCCAGGCCCAGTCTAAGCCCTTTTTGAGCATTAGTTCAGTTTCTGCCAAAGCAGTACAACTTAACCCCACTTTATAATAGGGAATGATATCACCCCAAGGTTTTGCAAGTACTAATTGAGATAACTTGGCTATGTTCTTGACAGAAGGGGCACCCGGAAGACAAAAGTGGCCAACAAGATAGGTGTGGAACAATGACCCTTTTATACTATCCACCAGAGGAGATGGCCAAGATGAAGATGTTGAGTGATGCAGTGAGAGTAACTTGCTTCTAGATAGATGACTAGGCAGAAATATGGAGAAAGAAAGAGAGTGTGTGTACCCTCACGTGGAGCAGGCTGTCGACGATAGCAGGTAGAAGGATCCCGAAGAAGGAGGAGTGGGTCTGCTGATCGTAAGGTCTTTTAGGAAATGACAGTGTCTGAAGCAGTGACAAGAGGTTAAGAACACCAGAGACAAGCTCAGCAAGGCAGGCTTATGCACAATGAAACTGCAATACAAAACAGAAATTGCCTGCCCCAGATTGAAAGTTTCCTAAAACTGAAATAGTTCAGTGGAAATAAGTGCTCAGAGCCAGCCATAAAATTAAAAACATAAATTCCTTGGTAATTTCCATACTCTTGGGAAGGGGGCTGGAGTTCTCAAACTATGTGAATGAAATTCAAGAAATTCCTTTTTTAAATTAATTTTATTGAGAAAGAAATAGCAATGAGACAGTTTCAAAACAGGTCAGTAGGACAGTTACAATAATTAACACATTGCATATTGTTGTCTTCATAGTAGTTATTAATAGTACAAGATACAGACATGATAACTTATCTAAACACTATTAGTACAAATCTTTCTTCTCATTGAACTAAGAGAAAGTAGCCATACATCTAACCTGACTAATTTGTATATACAGATATATATTTTTTCAGCACAAAAAGTCCATTTATATCTCCTCTTTTGTTTAGTTTTGTCAGAGATGGGTGTTCCATTGCCATTCAAATATTGTAGGTGCATGAATTCAGCAAAATAATCCAGTATAGTCCAGTAGACCACATTTAGAATAATCCCAAACAAAGAATAGGTTAGACTCATTTCATTTCCACTTTCCTGTGAGACTACTTTAAAAAATGGTACATATGTGTGTTATATCTGAGGGTACAGCACCTCAAGTGAAGAAATACAAAAGGAATAAAGATGTAGGAGTGGCATGGAATGCTCACTGTTCTGGTCTGAGCAGCCAAATTGCCCTGGCCCGCACCATCCTCCACCTGGGTTCTTCAGGATGCGGTTGCGGCAGGTAGGTGCCACACAACGCTGGGGAATCCGAGGTTCACGTTTAGTTCTTCACTTGCTCCCTTCTGGGCTTGAAGCATATTACAGAATTACTGCAAGCCAATAAGTCTCCATCTGCAAATGATGGATACAATTTGCTAGCAGTCTCCTAATCTCCCTGGGAGGGACTGGGTTTTAAAAGGATAATTAAAATTGTTCTCTCCATACACCCTCTGCACCCTCGGCCCCTGTGGACTTCAAAATGCTCTCCATGAGCACTGATGCAGACAAGTCAGAAGGGAAGCCACACAAATGCCTGCCAGCAACTACTCATCACATATTAATATTAATACCAACTTATTAATGTTTCCCATTAGCAATTGTACAACTAACCAAGAATGATATGTCACAAGGCAGAGCCAGCTGTCCTGGACAATGAGGTGCGGTGGCTTGCCTTCAGTGGTCACCCATCATCTCCGCACATTATTTCTAAGTTTTCATCCCTCCTGCCACTTTTTTCTCTGGCCATCATATATGTCTCAGTTATGTTCTCTCACCGCTGGGACAAATACCCAACACTCAAAATGAATGTAGGAATGTTCTGTTTTCTGTATTTAGAATAGGGTCTACAGGGTCTATAAGGTCTCACTGCATAGATCGGGCTCAGTTATTCTCCTGTGTTCAGCCTCCCAAGGGCTGGGATTACAGGCATGTGTGCCACCACACCCAATCTCAGTTGCCCTCTCAGGGTGCTTTGTGGGATCAAACCCTGGCCACTGAGCTCCGCCTAAGCAGGCACTTTAGTGGAAATGGCTTACTTAGCTCATCGTTAATGGAAATTTCAGTCCATACTCGGCTGGCTCCACGGCAGCGTGACACATTGCAGAGAGCAACCTTTCATTTCATGGCAATGGCAAAGAGCAGTGTAAAATGGAAGAGTATCAGCAACAATGGCAACAGAAAGCAAGTCTGTCTTCCCTATGCTGCCTTTAGGTTCTCTACCTCAGGCTAGGTGTAACACTCATACCCATAATCCCAGTAGTAGCCACACCCATAATCCCAGCAATACTCACACCCAGCCTTGGATCATGGATTAATCACAACTCTAGAAGTAAGTCTGCCCAAGACTTACATGAGGCTTTGGGGAGTCGGGGGGGCGGGGGGGACAACTAGACACAAACTATAACAAATACACAGCAGTATTTTCAGGGCATGGAGGAATTGTAAGAATTGCAGGAAGAGCAGTGCTTATGTAAAATAAGCCAGCCATTTAGGTTGACAATGAAAATAATAGTAAAGATTGCAGCTCTCTCTTCTCAAGTGTCAGATATGTAAGGTACTTTAAAGGATGAGGACTATTAGAAATGATCTATGATACTATAAGTTTATATTTTCCCTGGATCAACAAAGAAAGGTCTGCAAACCTGAAACAACTCCATTCCAAAAAACAACAGAAAATTCAAAGATGCTAGAGAAGGAAATTGTACAAGGGCAAGTGCAGACTTCTGGATGCGATTGCTCGGGTTTGCATTCCAGGCCTGCGCTTAATTAGCTGTGTGATCTCAGCTCAGCAGTGCAGCCCATGTGTCATAGTTTCCTCATCTGTAGACTAGAAGGGACAAAGGGCTGCTGTGAGAATTTGAAGAAACACTTCAGGCCAAGGGCTTAAAACATTTCCTGGCACAGACAACAATAAGGACAATGACAATAATGATAGTAAATGATGCATTATTAATGGCAAAAGCAATTATTGAGACAATGAGCACAATGGAAGTCAGAAGAGAGAGTCAGCAGCCTCTCATGTGGAAAAGATCTGACTGAATCAAACCCAGGAATGGCCTTCAACAAGAGGCAGAACATGCTGCATGGGCCACGTGGAATGACGGAAGAAGGGGGGCAGAGGTGGAGCAGAGAAGGTGGAGACCAGTTTGTCTGCATCAGAGGACCTGTCAATGTGTGATCTCACATAGGAGGCCAACGCTGACGCGCAATGTCTATTTTAGCCCCTTGGGAAGATGAGTGAGGTCATGAGCATGTTCCATGGAAGGAGCAGAGAGAGGCTGATAGGCCGCAGCATTGGGGTTCAGAAGAGATATTGTAGGCATCAACAAGAAATAAACACTGGGGCCAGGAAACCCCTTAAGTCTGCTTATGAATAAAATGAGATCTTACTGTAGGTTTGCTTTTCGATATAAGAGCTCAGTTTTTGGGAGAAAATACTAAGGACCTTCCTAGAATGCAGAACTAATGACGTGTGAAGTTGTAGGTAGAATTACTTAGTGGAAGTGGCTGGGGGAAAGTCACAGAGCTGGTACACACATGCTTGATGGCAGAAACAATGGCAGGTGTGTTATTTAGAATCAGATACATCCTTGCTGAACTTTCCGGTTGTATGTTCTCCACTTGCCATTTCCTGCCTGCTGTTTTTTGAATATGCAGCCATCAACCTTCTGTGCAGAATTAGAAGCACTTTAATTTCCTGATAACCCTTAAATTAAGGTAAGTGTTCTAAATACTTTATTAATAATGTAAGCTCTAATTAATAGAAATTATTTTTCTTGCATGTATTATTAAAAAAATTTGTTCTACCATGCCTTTGTATGTTTTCTAATTTACTTACTTAGAAAACTGGTTGCTATTTCCCCATCTTACACAAACTTGTCCTTGATTGACTGGGATAGTACAAAAGGGAAACTCTCTGCTTTGGATTTGAAGAGAAAGCTTTCTCAGTTTCCCGGCAGATTCTGCTGAAATGATTTCTGTTGAAATAAATGCTTTCCATAGATATGTTTGGCACCAGGCCTTCCCTTTGGCTCTAAAATTTTGCTCTCTGAATAGGTGCTCTTTTGTACTTTAGGTTGGGGCTCCACATTTCTAAAGATGAGGTCTCAAATTGGTATTTTTAAGAATAGGGTATCTGCTGCCTTTGTTTACTTTTGTGAAAAGTATTAGAATGCAACATGACCGAGACAGATGCTTTTAAAAAAAAAAATCAGGAAACTGAGGACTCGGAAGATAGCTCAATGATCTAAGAGTCTGCCTGGCAAGTGCCAAGACCTGGGTCTATCCCTAGTGTCATATGCTGTGCTGCCTCTGGAGCCAGACCTGATGGCACATACCTATAATCCCAGAGCTGGGGAGACTGAGAGAGGAGAATCAGTATGGGTTTGAGCTGCATAGTGAGATTCTTTTCCAAGTCAATCAATCAATCAATCAATCAATCAATCAATCAATCAAACATTTTAAGAAACACGTTTTTTTTTAAATTAGGAAACTGGGGCTGGGGATAGAGATCAGCAACATAAGTGCCTGCCTGGTAAGTGCAGGGTTCTGAGTTCAATCCCGTGCACCAAAAAACAAAATCAGGGCCAGGGAGATAGCTTAGTGGAATAAATGTGTGCCTGGCAAGTGCATGGTCCTGAGTTCGATACCTAGTACCACAAAAAAAAAAAAAAAAAATTCAGGAAATTGTTTTGGTTCTTCCCTAGTGGAAAGGTAAGCTGAGAAGAGTGATAGTAGAGTGGCCTAGAAGCCATAGTGTTGAGCAGGTGCTGGACTTCTTCGGTTTGATGTGGGTCAGTGTGGGGATGGGGATAAGGGTTGGGCGGTGGAGGAGCTATGTGGAGATGGTGGTGAAGAGCACTGTCTTTTGTTTCCTGCACCTTTTCATGTGTAAATACAGAAAGCCGTGCTTGCTCCAGGCTGTGGGATCCTGAAGAGTTCATGTGAATGATGCATATAGACTAAAACTGAGCACAGGGTAAGCACTCACAGACCTCATTAATTTCTTGAGCCCCATTTTCCTAACTCTACCTCCACAAAGACCTATGTCCTAATAACCACATTAAAGCCACAATAGAGCTCCTAATAAGTTTGTTTTTTCTTTTTCCAAATAACTTTCCATGTAGTGATGCCAAATGTGAGCACAGACAGCCTGCCAGGCCATGTTCATTGAATGAAGAGGATCTAGACTTCTGTACACAGTTGAGGCAGAATTGAAGAAGAGATCTCCAGTGTTGGGTCTTACAGGACTTAGAGATGAGAAAAATAACCAAATAATTTCTGTTTTATTAAAAGGTGCCCTAGCTTTCAAAAACAAACCCGAAGCCAAGGAGAACCCTAGCCTGCCAGGCTCCTCTATTTGCATGGTGGCTGCTCTCATTCCTTCCCGCCTTCTATCCAAGTACTCCTGTGATGCCTCCTCCCATATCTCTCCTCACTTGGTTCACTGAAATGTGGGGCGTTGTACAACAAGATGACACTTTTAGGAGCATGGCTTTTTTTTTTTTTTTTTCAACGATTAGTAGAGGTCTTCTTATTCTTTCTCTTGTTTTGGTACAGAAAAATGTTTGGAATTTCCTGGTGAAGGCTTGGCAGCCACTCTTGCTATCATGGGACTGAAGATGGATTTCTCTCCAGGGCCCTGAAGAGGCCATCAGCGTAATTTATTTCTGTAGCAATGCTCAGTAATGGATGTGACCTTGTGTCTCCCAAGTCTCTCTTAACACTCATGGCCCTGGATATGAAGAGTTAAACATTCCACTCCTCTGTAGAGAAACGTAGATGCCTTGACATTCAGAGGCCCAGTTCCCAACCTAATCCTTTCTAAATCAGATTAGTCCATCCCATCGCTGACAGTTCACTGACGAGTGCATTCCTCAAAAGGAATCTCATCTGAGATGCAGGGCACTTCTGCAGTTTTATAGTATCAGAGTAGTAATTCATGCCCTGAGTAATAAAGAAACTCATTAAATGTAGAATCTCGGCTCGTGCTTTGTACTTAGACCTCCCAGCAGTTTAACTTATGCATAATGAGTCTAAATACTTTAAGGGATAATATAAAAATTATCTACTATTCTTTCATATCTGAAATTATACATTTGTTTCCCCTTCACTACATGGCTAACATAACTAGGAAACAATATATTACCCTAATTACATGTTATTTATTAGAAAGAAAGCAAATAAGTCATTTGGAGACAAATCCCTGTAGTTATTCACGGAACTGCTTTAGATGACAAAGATAGAGTAAAGCCAGCAGTCTTTCATTATATTTATTACATCCTCTTTGTGCTAATGAACAATAACGGGCCTCACTGAAATAATGATGTAGCTCCAAGACGTAGGGAATTCTATATGGGTCATATTTATCATGGGCAAGTCAGGCTTTGCTTGTCCTTTGTGTCTTCGTTTGCCATTGAAGGAAGAGGGTGGACTGCAAATAAAAGTAGCTGGGGAGATTTTAATAAGCACAATAGAAATGAGTTAGCATATTAAAAAGAGTCATCATGCAACTTTTGGTAGTAATTCATTCCTGAAAGAACATGATCACTTACTGTCTGCTATAAATCCCATGAGGAATCTTCATTTCTTTTAGGGAACATGACTGAATACACACAAATACCTAAAATTTGAAAATTTGAGTAAACAGTTTTGAGTAAACAGTTTCTTTTATGAAGAATCTTTACATATTTATTACTGATCCATAAGTTAGGACAAGAATAAAATTAAGATTTTTGGCTTTGGAGTAGAAAATGAAAACACATTTTCGAAATTTTAGCCTGAAAGTGTGTGGGGCTTCTCTGTTAATGTCAGAAGTGTTAGAAAAGAAGTGGACATTTTCTGGGGGAAAAAACTTTCTACAGGTCTTATTTTATCACAACCCCTGCTGTATCTTTAGGAGGAGGCAAGGGCAGAAACATTTTACATGTATTTGTTTTCAACAAAGCCATCCACAACTGCGGTGGCTGAAGAAGGAAAACTCTTGTATTTCTCTTCGTTTAGAATAATTGAGCCAATATGTTAGCACTTAGGAGCATTGCCTCATGGATAGGAGCAGAACCATATTGGAGGATTAAAGCACAGATAACAAAGGAGTGCTGGAAAATCTAGGAGGGAAGGAGGCCAAGAAAGTCAGCCGGAACCATCTCTTCTTTTGAATTAGCAGTTACCCTTCAGCTGCTTTTTAATTCAAACATTTGCCTAGTTCCTCTTCAGAGCTGTTGAGGGCACAGTCTCTTGCACAGGAATATACAGCAGGATTTCCCATCTCAGATCAGACCACTGGTGCATGTAGCTAGTATGCTAACATTGGCAGCCTTCCAAAACGAGGCAACAGCCAGGCAAACCAACAACAAAGCACACTGCCAATTACGCTGTGAACATGGTTATGCTACAGAGGGGCTCAGTCAGGATGGGGGCAAGGGTGGGGACGAATGGTTTAGGTGAGCCATGAATTCTACTGAAAATCTCACTTTGTCCATTTCTCCTTTAAAATCCCTTTAAGCTTTTCACAAAGATCAGATGAAGTTAGTTTGTTAAGTATGTATTTTGTAGGACCTGTTTGAGTTGCAAGGAAGGAGGATGAGCAAATTTAGGCAAGCTCTGTAAATCCTGTTAGAAGGGAAATTCGGCTAAATATTTCTGCATCTCTCTTCTCTAGTCCCTCAGCAATGTGATTTGAAGCCTTTCGAGGTGAAGGACAGGGAACAAAGGTGGTGACCACACTTAGTTTATTTAAAAGTCCTGTTTACACCTGTTGTCCTGGAGGAATTATTAGAGACAACACTTCTTTACACTAAATGTTTCCTAGTTTGGATAAGAAATCAATTGGTTACCCTAGTTATAACCAGAACTCAGCTTCAAGCTATTGAGAGCACAAGAGAACTTCTTAATTAAGTCTCCTAAAACTAACCATTTCCACCCTAGAGTTATTTAAATAAATCTGTCACATTTGGCATTCTCTGATGCACAACTTTTGGGGAGAAATTTCCAAGAATGCAACTTTCAAAGAGCTGAAGAACTGAACTATCTTTCAGATACCAGTGTAGAATTGGAAGAGAAGAAAATGCCTTGATTTTGGTTGATTTCCCTTGGCTTTGTTACCATTTTGACTTTTGCATAATGCCAAGAATGCACACAAGATCACAGATGTATGACGGAGAAAATAGATGAAACTCCTTCTTTGTCCTTTGATGCACACCTCAAGGTGAAGGATTGACCAAGGCAGTCTCAGAATTCAGGCTTCCTCCAGAGTTCTACCTGCTTTTAGGCTGGTTGGAGAGCAATGTGCATTGACTACATCTCCTCTCCTGAACACCCATGATCAAAGTAATTACCTTATTCTTGAGACCTATTAAGATTGCCTCATTATTTCTGCCTTTCATTTCAAGCCTAATTGAGAGTTCAAAATCATGGTATTGTCACCTGAAAAGGATATTAATTTGGGGGGCTATGGAAAAATGACTTCTGGAAGATTTTAATTGGGATAGGTTTATCAGCTGAATTTAGGTTAGAGGTGTCATGATAGAATGTCTAATAGAATTAGACAGAGAGGAACACATATACAGTGAAATATTTACTTACAGCCAAAGTCTATTTTTGGAAAATACAATTATTGAAGCAACGTGAGTGAAAGCTCACATGGGACTTCTGATTGAGGGAAATGTCAGGAGGTGGCAGGGACTATGAAAATGGAATCAGGTGATCCAGCCGGAGGAGAGCAGCTCTAGAGTAATCTTAGCTCTCACCACCTGTTAGCCAAAGTGGGTATAGGGCCCTCTTGTCATGGCACTGCTAATATTTTAAACTTTATTTATTTATTTGCATGACATAGGGTCTCACTACACAGCTTGGACTTGTAGTGATCCTACTGCTTCAGCCTCTGAAGTGCTGGATTTCAGGTGTGCACCACCATGCCCAACACTGTCTGTGGTACTGAAGATCAAACCCATGTCCATGCGCTTTCCAGGCAGGTGATCTTTCTCCCCAGCCAGTGAATTTTTTCTTTCTTTCTTTTTTGTTGTATTTAGGACAAGGTCTACAGGGTCTACAGGGTCTCACTTCATAGATCAGACTCTTAGGGATCCTCTTGTTTACAGCCTCCCAAGTGCTGGGATTACAGGTGCACCACTGCACCCCGTCTCAGTCAGCATCATCGTCCCATTGCGCCCCCTGGGGGTGGGGCTGGCATGGAAGACCTGAACTCCTGGCCCCTGCATCTGCCTAAGCAGGTGCTTTAATCCAGAGAGTAAATTTTTTAAGAGAAATAAAAACCTGTTCTTTCATGTGAAATATGGAATGCTACTGAGACTAAAATGGTCTTCACTCATCGGGTTATCTTTGGAACAACATCTGCGTAAATTCCCTTACCATCCCACATCCTCCAAATGGGTGTCTGTGGAGCCCAAACCAAAAGACTTTTTGCCTATTCTCTGTGGTTTTCAAAGTCACCATTTTTATTCATTGCAATGGACATCACCCAGGTTCCAGGCCCACCATCATCCCTATAGTATAGTATTTTGGGGAGTCCAAAATGGATCTGGAGGCTGAATGTGGGAGGCTCTTGGCCCCTTGACCACAAATCCCACTCCACTTGCCACTTGACTTAGTCACTCACTGCCATCGTCACTGCCTACACCTTTCCAGCAGCATTTATCAGCTTTAGGCATCACACTCTCTGACTACAGCCCTGCTCTTCCCTCTAATAGTCAGCAGCCAACTCAAGCTTATCAGGCCTACTACTATGCCCAGCCTTCTTTAAACTTAGATATAGTGGTTCAACACCATAGTCACTCTGCTTTCAGGTACCATCATCTTCCTCATTTAAAAGCAAACAAATAAACCAAAAAGTACCAACTCCTGAAAATTCCGATTTAGCACCCATTCAATGCCCAATCACATGGAATAGTCACACTTGAAATTCAAGACTTGAAAACTTGAGTACTTTCTTAATGTTAAGTACTTTCTTTACTCTGTGAATCAACCCTCCCACCCACCTCTCCAGAAATAATAGGTTTGTACTCTCTCATTTCTTCTCTAACCTCAAACACCCCCTTTCAGTCTTAGGAGATGACTTTTGTCTCGCTGGATAAATACAATTGATGAGAAAGGGGCTCCATATCAATTCCCTTGCACCTGTACCATTTTACTGTCCCTTGCCCTGCTGTGACAGATATGCTGCTAGTACTTCAGCCTAGTGCTCTGGACTCCTCTCCACCTCTCCGTTTGAGGGCAGCCTCCCCTGACTTTACCTTTCCCTCCTGCAGTCTGCTTCTCTAAAGATTGCTCTCACTAACTCAGAAACAATCAGCAACATCCTCACATTGGTAACCTTGGCTCCTTTTCTTCTAATATAATCTTTCAGTGGCTGGCCAGTTTATTAATTTTTTTTTCCATAAGAAAAACTCTGAAAAATATTTCCTATACCAGCTGCTTCCAATTTTTCTTCTCCCATTCTAGCATAAATCCAACTCAATTAAATATTGTTCAAGATACTTTTATAAGAGAAACTACAGTTGACTTAGCATGAGTTCTTACAATAGCACCCCTCCCCCTTTATAATCCTATGTTCCTAATCTCGTTTGAGTTTAATATTTACCCCATGCAGTGAGTAGGGGAGAAATTAATCTTTCCAGCTTACAGATGAGAAGAGGGAGGGTTGAGGAGACCGGGTAACTGTTGGGAAGTAATGGCAATATTACCAGGAATCCAACACCACAAGAAAGATGAACTAAAGAAGCCAGAAATTCAGTCTTGTAATTGTGTCTCACAATCTCTAGATATTTTAAGTGAAAAGATCTTTAAAATTTATTTATTTCAGTGGACATACTAGAGATACTGATTGGTTGATGTAAGGTTACATAGCTATATAGCGATAAAATGTGGGAGTCAGGTTTCATGATTCCTGGCTTATGCTCTGCCTCAGGTACCTCGTGAAGAATTGAAATTTCATCAACAGCAAATAGTGAGTGGAAAATGACATGTGGAGAACAGCTGTGTGAAAATACAAATAGCAGAAGCAGCAGCAACGTTACAACAATAGCAGTCCTCAAATGACTAATATTAAAAAATGCAGCCCCAGAAGCACTTATTGCAAGGTCTTACCTGCCACGCTGAATAACATTGCTAATTCATGGGTTCCACCCCATTTCTCCAATACCAGGTTCTTAAGACATGAAACACAGGAATTCACGTTTTAAGTAACTTCCTCAGGTCGCTCTTATACCCTCTTAATCTTGAGGACCACTGTGTAAGAGTGGACAAACACACCCAGCAAACATTCCAATCATAATTTCATCTTAGAAAGCAAGCTATCATCTCATTTGACTTTTTACTTAGGAGAAAAAAAAAATAATAAAACTGGTCCAGCTCTCTCTTCCTGATAAACTCGCAGCATAGAGGTTTTTTTTTTCTTTTGCAACCAGCCATCGTCTTAGGGTCAGGTTCTGTAGCAGAGCAGACTAAATGGCAACCCTCATGCTGGGATGTAGGAGGCGCCTTTACATGGACCTCTCAGCAAAGGGGCTGCTCCGGGTAAGGGCAGGGGGAACATCTGTGCGGCAGTCAGCAGGCTAACCCGGTGATGAAGGGGACAGAGCACAGGCCAAACAGGGACCCATCATGCAAGTGATGTATACCTGTGGACACACAGAAGCTGCCATCTCTAGAATTATTATCTGACTTAGACACTTTAGGACATCAAGAAGCTTGGTGATGGATGGAACAATTCTGGATATATTCTTGGAAATCTAAGCTTTTTTTCCCCCAACTCCCTGTCTCTCTGGCCAAATTTGATAAATACTGAAGCTCTCTTGTTTAGGCCCACAGTGAAGACTGCCTTGCGCTTTTAATCTGGATAAAACTTTGATTTAGAAAAAAAGTATTTAAGCCATAAAGCATTCCTATTTACCAAATGACTGACAAGGTAAGAGGGAAAGTATTCATTAACAGGTAGTAGATTATTAAAATCAATGTCACCCTCATATTTCTCATCAGTTGGTGAAAATAAATTTTAAGGACTGAATTAACCTATCATGTTCTTTGCATTGATAACATTTCCTGAACTAGAATGTGAAAATCTCAAGGGTTTATTTTAATATCTTACAAGACTTTTATATTGCCATCAATCCTAGTTTGAAACAGAATATTGTATATCATAGGAACTGAATAGCTACTTGATGATTAATTAATTGGCAAAACTAATTGGTTTTCTTAGAGATTGCTTTAGTTTTATTATTTAGATCATGCGATCACAATATAAAAATGAACAAATCTTAACAAGGTCAAGTTAAAGATATTTGATTAAAAACAATCTCATTCCATCTGACATTACTTGAATGCCAAAGATATCAGAAGCTTTCACTATGCCATACTTCAAAGAGAAATAGCTAGGTTTGCAAAGAGAGAAGCATAAATGCTTGCATGTTGGTGCAGCATGTTTTAAACACACTGATGTGTCTTTACAATCCACACGTGACTTGTGTCAGGGCCATGAGATATGATTATGCAGATTGAGTCCTGACAGAGATGCAGAGGGTGGGTAAAGCTAGAATCACCTTGGATCCTATCTTCATCATTTTTCTTGCTGCAGGGACGAAAGTACCTCACACGCACAAGTTAAGGAAGGAAATATTTATTTCAGTTCACAGTTGTACAGGTTCCAGTCCACTGTCAGCTGGCTCCAAGGCAGAGCACTATGGCAGAGGGGCATCACAGAGGTGAAACAGTCCATAGCTGGGTAGGCAGGCAGGCAGCAAGCAGGGAGACTTCCCAAATTTTATTCCATCTAGGCTACAAGCCTATTGGCTGGTGACACACTCACCATGGGGCTTTCCATTATCCATACCCAGCACTATGCTAAACTAATCAGTACACCAATTAAGTTATCACACACCCTTGCGCCATGTTCATATACTTGAGATCCAGCCACCTCTGAAAAGCCCCCACCTATTTGTGCATGAGGCTTTGAGGTGACATCTGGAAATAAGTCATAATAGTCTCTTTCATCAGGCCAAACTTTCTACTGCAGGCTTGCATTTATCAGAGAGGCATATCTATTTCTCACCAGCACAAAGATATAATATGGGGCTGGTTGCTGTCCTGAGATCAGTGGCTTTAATACTTTTAACTAAGGATCCAGGGTCTTCCAGTTAAGTTTTTTTTTTTTTTAGCCATCTGTGTCCATTGTTTTATATACCATGAATTTTGGACTTTCTGTTTCCTTTTTACCAAGATACATGCTTGATGATTTATGTGAATGCAATAATTTATGCTGGAGGCAGGCCTAGAACTTTGAATTGGCTGTCTAGCATCTTATCTCTATGAGTCTGATGAAGTAAGGATATTGTTCTGGTTATAGAAAGGAGAGTATACTTTTTATGGGCTTGGATAAATTTTGCTAGCTTGCAACATCAAACTCATACTTTAACCCTTGAAAATATTTAGACACATAAGATCATATTTCTCAATTTTGCAAAACCTGTCTATAAAACAGAGATATAGCATATAATGAACTTCTTTAGGTTCTGAAGGAAATCTATATAATGCTTGGTCATGCTGCTCTGGCTAATCTTCATACATGATGCTGCAAGCTTTACATGGGTCCAGAGTAGGAAGAGGCTATATCATCTTTGTTTTTTCATTGAACATGCTGATTTTCACTCTATCATCTTGCTGTACTCTTGTGGGAGGTCTCATAAAAACCTGGTGGTGAACACGTCTCACTGTGGGAATCATTGGCCTAGACTTGGATGCTTTTAGGCATATTCTGGATATCGGATAGTCTTAGGAATGCCAGGAAGATCTCCTGAGTTCCTGAATCTGAAATTACACAGGCTCAGATCTTTGTGAAAATTATAATCCTGAAACATCACTGACAACCAAATAAATTCAGGATGGATTTATTTTGTCAGACTATTTCTTCATACAGTCTTTGAAGATAGGAGAGAAAGAAGAAATGGGAACCCAGATGTGCCTGATCCTGGAGCATATGCTTTCTATACCTCACTATTTAAATCTACTCACTTGACTTTGTTTCTAAGTATTTAGGAAGGTATTTTGGTCTCAAAGCTGAATCAGCCATGAGTCAGGCTTTAGGATAGTAAGCCCTGACCCTCTGCCTCACTGAACTCATTCTGCCCAGGGAAGATGTTGATTTCATCATCCATAGTAGACTTGGTCTGTTTCATTCTTTCCCTTCTCTTCTTGGAAAGGGCAGAGATTGTCCACTGAGGAGGTGGCTATTCAAGCCACATTGTAATCTTTGGTTAGTTTCTCTTTCTCAACCTGCCAGCTTAGTTAATTGTCCCAATACCTAGTGTTTGCTGGAAGTCTCAGGAGTTTGTCTGTCACCTCTTCTGTGACATAATCAAATCTCTCTCATTTTCCCTGGACTTTGGTTTCTCTGGACACCAAGTTTAACTATTTGACTCACTTTATCATGGTTCTCATTCTTCACAAATGCCGTATTTTCTTCAGATTATAACTACAAACATCAGAGTGTGGACACTCTAAACTATCAAAACAATGGAAACCAATACACAAATATATCATAATATGCTCTGAAATTACTGTATAACTACTTGCAATCCTACGATTTGGACCAGGTAGTACAGGAATACCTTTGTCCAGTCTGATATTTAATTAGGTGTGTTGCAAATGTACAATGGTAGCTTGCTCACTTGTGTAAGTGGAGTTGCATAAACATAAATCTAAAAACTTGAAAAGCAATACAAATTTCTTTCCTTTCCAATAGATAGAACAGAACATAGACATTTAAACATGTACCAGATCTACCAGGGTAGTTTTGTTCTAAGCATATAAAATAAAATGCCTGTAATTTCCCCCAAATGACAAGATGTGGCTTTCTCTTTTGTGTTAAAAGTTGGAACGTAGCATTTATGGGGATGTATAGATTTTAATCAAGTGCTTCCAGTAGGTAAGTATAAGAAAATATTTTAGTCAAAATCAAATGTTTTAATGGTAATTATCAGATTTTAGTGTCCTCATTCAGAACATTCTTTTTTTGGGGGGGATAATAAAACAACCATGTTGTAGCATGGGACTATGTACAGCTCTACCACTCAGTGGCTCTGTGACCTTGGCAACTTCATCTTTTGGGACATAGTGTCTTCCTCTATCAATCAGTGCTAACAAAGCCTCCTTGCGGTGATGTATGGACTTCATGAGAAGTAGGAATGACATAGCACTGTGGCAGGCAGATCCAACCAATGCATTTCTTTCCCACACCATTTGTATCCCACACATGCACACAAAACTCCACCATGAGACCCAAGCGCTCCCTAAGACAAGCTGCTGCCTCTGGAACCTCTTGGATAATCATCTCTAAAGATAAGAAAGGCTGGTGTTTTGTGTTAATGAAGTTGCAGCTTTTAGCTATAGAGGAGAATTCTTATCCATAAAATGGATAGAAGCTTATATTATCATCTTTCCACTCAACAGGTTCCTGTTTCACAGAAATAGGTCTGTGGCAGGAGGTCCTGATGAACAGAAAGTTCACATAAGCTACAGAAGGCCAGGGAATTCCTAGCTACAGTGTGCTTGCATCTACGAACACTGCTAATGTAGCAGATGAGAATCATATGTTTTTATCAGGTAATTGAGGCAAGAAGTGAGAAGAAACATTCAGGAACTCCCCCTACCCATCCCCTGAAATAAGAAATTCTTTCTCTTCTCTTTCTTCTAAGGCAGTTTGGTCATCTTGGGAAGTATCATCTCCATGGCAGGCTTTCACTGTGTTAAAAAAATCACTCCCAAATTTAGAAGCTTAAAATAATAAATATTCATTTGGTGTATGGTTCTTGGAGTCAGAAGTTTGGGCTGAGGTTCCTACTTATCTCTAGTGGGCTCGCTTGGAGCCTGCAATTAGCTACAGGCTTAGCTGAGAGCTGGCTGGCCTGGGGCAGCCTCCGCTGGTAATCGCATGTCCTTGCTTTACATGCCACATGCTGTAGTGTGTTCTCAAGGCTTCATGCTCTGGATGCCTGGTCCACAGAGTGCTGATTGTGAAAGATGGTTGAATCTTTACAAGGTGGGACCTTGAGCAATTGTGATTAGATCTTTTAGAAAACTTACCTTAGAAGGGACTGATGTACTTCTCTGTTATCCTGATTAGTTACCACGGAAGCATATCATTGCGTGAAGGGTAGGCCTGGCCCCAAATTTCTCACATGTCTCACCGTGTGACTGCTCTGCCTCTCACACATGGTCTCACCATGATATTACGATATGTCTATAATTCCTTTGTTTTGGATGGGACAAAAATCCATGATACCCATACGTTAAAGGAGCAGTTTATTTATTTATTTATTTTTTAAACTCACAGACAGAGTTTTCTGTCCATAGTCAGCTGGATCCAACATAGGGCACCATGGCAGAAAAGCATGGAAGAGGAGAAACAGTCCACAGAAGGATAGACAGGAAGCAGTCAGCCTTTCTTTTTCTTTCCCTTTTTACTTTATCAATGCTGCAAGTCTGTTGGTTGATGCCACCCATGAACTGGGTGGGTCTACCATCTTTAGGAACACTTTCACTCACACCCATAACTATGCTACACCGAGATCAGCAGCCTAATCTGCTATCACACAGCTACCATCAGTCATACTCAAAGCCCCATCTATGAGTGCAAGAGGTTTTTGTGGAGCATCTAGATATAAATATAACAATATAGGTGGAAAGCTCTCATCAGATGTTGAATTGGTAAGACTACCCAATGTTGGACTTGTAGCTTCCAAAACCATGAACTGATAAACCTCTTTTCTTTAAACAGCATCCAGCCTTACATATTTTATTATAGAAATAAAAAATGTATTAGCAGTTTATCAACTTCCAACAGGCAGCTTGGTCTTCTTCACTGGACAGTTGATGAGAGAGGGTGAGACAGAACTCTTTGAACTTCTGAGTTCGGAAATGACATTCTGATTTTGTCCATAGCCTTCCGTTTAGTGAATAAAGTCAGCACATGGCAAATGCAGATTTAAAGGAGGGGAGGAGAAGCTTCCTCTGTAACGGACAAACTGAAGTTGTAGTGCATCTTGATTTGACAGGGACAGGTGAAGGATTATAGCCAGTTTTGCGATCTACCACACCTTGGAAGCTACAAAATGCAACCTACTGAGAGCCACTTGAATGAGGAAGATGAGAGGTAAGTCAGCATAAGATGCAAATGTACCAGGCAACTGAGGCTGTTGGAAAACCAGCATTCCAAAGGTATTTTTAAGCATTCTTTCCTCACTTTTCTTTAATGTGATTTTGTCATTTTGGCAAGCATCAGAAAAATGTCTGGACAAGGGGTGCTTTGAGGAAGGAGCACTTTCTGGGCTGCCACAACTGCATGGACAGTGGCCAGACCACCTCATTCTTTCCAGCCACCTTAGCCATCTTTGCTGACTGCTCTAGGATTCCAGCAGATGCAGCAATCAGAATTGATCACAAAGAAGGGTGACTTGCATGGCTTGGCCAGGGTGCAACCCAGCTGGCCTCAATCATGCTTCTTAAATGTTTCCTCTCAAGCTTTTAAGGGGCTAAGAGAGCTGAGTGCACAGGAATCTAAACAGGCCTCAAGTCTGGCTTGTTCAAAATTGGCTCAGGACCATGAAGAGTGGAAACAAAGGATAGGGTGAAGATAATGACCTGCTTGAAATGGCATTTAGGAGACTTTTCCTCTGCACAGATGGCTCAGACTCCCAAGTGCTCCTCTCTCCAGGTATTTCCACTCTCTCTCTCCTAGTGGGGAACTTGTGGCTCAGTCTCTCTGTGGCCCAGTAAACTGGAAGTCACAGGCTGTGACCAGGATAGCCATTGTCCTTAGAGAATATTTCATCCATCATTTTTAATCTGTAGTCAGTCAGGGAGAGAAAGGGCTTTGGATTTTATTCACAGGAGCTATGAAAAGGAAAAGAGAACCTGATTTTTACTAAGTGTCTTTTCTTCCTTAAAGCTTTCCTATTTTCCCCTTTTGATCCAGGCCTTTCCTGTAATGAGGTGAAAACATGCATGGCCACTCCCATTCTGTATCACCTCACTCATTTCTTGGTTTTCCCTTTCCCTTCTGCTAATAAAGATGAAGATGCAATCAATGTAGTTATGTTAGAAGGAATAAGGGCAGCAGCTGGATCCTGTGCATTGATGCTAAATGAAAATAACCTGACTCCCATGAGCATTTATTTTGTTCCCTCTGACAGCAGCCAGGAGAGGACAGGGGCAAACTGCAAGAAGGCATTGCCCTCAGCCTTCAGGGTCCAAGGTGAAGGACTATTGCAGTGGGGCTGGATGATGCTAGAGGGCTTAAAGCAGCACCATTGAACAACTTTCTGGCGGTCGATTGGGATATTAGGGTTTTCAGTTTTTCCAATACTTGGCTCTTTACAATCCAATTCTATAAAGATTTATGTAGCATTGGGGGCTGGTGGAAGATGCAGCACATATGGTTTTGAAGCTGTCAGTCAAGAAATGAGGCCAAATGATGCCTTTGAAGTGTTGGCACCTCTCAGCTAAAGTACTTCCAGGAAGATAAAGGTCTGCTGAATGTCATTGCTCTGGGACTGGCAGGGTAGATTGGACTCCAGTTCAGAGCAGCACTTGCAATGGACGCAACACTCAGCGTTGTACGAATACGGCACCAATTCATCTCCATAGCTCAGGTCTTATGCTTCCTAGTTTATAGCTGAGGAGAATGAACCTAGAGCCTGTCAGGAGCTTGTCCACAGTGATGCATAGCTTACAACATCACAGAGCAGGCTTGCAGACCTCGGAATCTGGCTTAAAAGTGTGTGTTCTTAACCACTCTGCTATGCTGCCTGCCCTGTCAATTAAAGATTATTTGACTCTTCCAAACTCACTCCCAGTTTTCCCCCTGTGGAATTGCTCTCTGTGAAGATGGAGGAAATGAGAGAAGGGAGAAAAGACAGGACTGGCAGTGCATGCTTGACTTTATACTTCAGAGTTTGCTCACATAATTTCCCGAACCATGTAGTAAGTATGAAGTGTCCTAGTCCACAGTTTAGATATAGTACCCCAGAGGCTCAGAGGGGACATATGACTTCGTGAACAGCAGAGAAGCTAGGAAGGTGCCGTGCTGGAATATGTGCTCCTACAGTATCGAGCTCCTCAGCTGCTGTAGTTAGCTAAACTTGCAGCGCCTTTGGAGAGGTGTCAATTGACTTCCTGTCTTCTGATCTCTCAGTCTCACTCAGGCTTTCTGGTTCAGACTATTTTGTCCTCAAGAAAATAAAACTTTGATGTCACAAAGCTATGTGAAACTCAGCAGGCCCGTTTCCAATTTCCAAGTCTTGGTTCTCCATTACATTTGGCTTCATTAAAGGATGTCTAATATGCTCTCCCTTTGTCTCCTGGAATGGCAGTGGTAGCTTTTCATGGGTTCTCTGGTCAGATGGTATTAAAGTCCTCTCCACTGTCTTTCACTTTTATGATGGTAGGAAGATTGGAATTGGAGATTACAACCTGTGTGTTAGGTCTCAGTCATTAGGCAGGCATTGGAGTGCGTATCAGTTGGTCCCACTCTGTTTCGTGGAATTTCACCCTGCATCCAACTCAGCCAAGGTGTCTTGCGGATCCTTGGGCAAGAAGTCCCTTCTAGCCTGCAGAAGTCCCTCATCCTGGCTGGGAAGTGCACCCATCCTGGTCTACAGCAGCGTTGTCATGGTGAGGAGGGCCCACACAAAACAACCAGCAGGTCCGCCAAGGGCTTTCCTTAACAGGGCAGGTTTCTGGGAGGCTGAAATCAATGTCATAAATCAATGTTTAAAATCCCTTACACAATAAAATAAAGTGCAATAGTATAAGAAAAACAACAAAAACAAAAGCTTGTATCTACACTGCACTTTGCCACTTATAAAAGTGCTTTAGTCCACTTCCACCTATGAGGTACAGAGGGTAAGTTTTATCATCCTGTTTTATAGATAAGGGAGCTCACAGAGGTCAAGTGACCTGGCTGCGATCAAGCAGCCAGCAAAAGGTGGAGCTGTCTATGTTTTCCTACTCGAAAGCAACAATCTAAAACAGTTTCATCTTTTTTATGACCTATAAAATAATGCTTGCCATAAGAAATTATGCTGAAATTAGTTTGACTGTTGGGTAGCTTTGGATTATTATAAAATATAAAAGCAATAATTGCTAACCACTTGGGACACTTTGCTATGCTAAATGCTTTATGCATATATTTTCTCTCATCATTCATTTGACCACCAAGGGTACCTGCTATCACCCAACTGCTGTGCAGAGTATTTTCCTGTTTTCTAGTTGGATTACTTGAGACTTAATAGAGAGTTACATACAGCATAAAATGGAACCAGGATCAAAACCTTGGCCTCTTGATTCCAAAGTTCCTAGTATAAGCCATTTTACATATAAATAGATCACCTAGGATTTGTAGCAATTTTAAAATGAGGAGATGATATCTAGCTTTGAACTATCATTTGTTATGCTTTTTTCTTGGTCTTTGTGACAAACAAGAAAGAGTATATCAGATCTGTTGCTGGTTGGTTCTCCTGTTGCTGATAATACTTTCTGCCGCATTTTGGATCTGTTTCAAGAAATGAATTTTAATAATTACATGTTTACAGCATTAATTTTTTAAACTAAACATCCTTCATGTAAATCTCATCAGAGCTCAATAAATAATCATAATGGTAATTATCATGAAATATTTGTTACTTGTGGAAATGGGGGGTTCTCAGCTCAGCTCAGAGCAGAAAAGGCATTTGCATGGAGACAGAGTGAGGAAGCTCTCTGCAGGGATCGATCACTTTCCCTCATCTAACTGCAGTCCCTGCTGACACTGGGGCCTTGTGTGAGTCTCCATGGAACAATGACAATGCAGCTGGGGGATTGTGGAGCCTTGAAGTGGACTAGCAATCCACCGAGGCTACAATAACAAAGAGTACAAACTGGTTGACTCACACAAAGCACAAATGCATTTCTCACTGTTTAGGGGGTTGAAAAATCCAAGTCCAACATGACAGTACATTCAGTGTCTCTGTAAGCCCTCTGCCAGGTTCACAGATGATGTCTTCTAGGTATGTCCCATCATAGCTGGAAGAAGTGACAGCTCCCTGGGGACTCCTTAGTAAGGTCACTAATCTCAGCCATGAGCACTCTGCCCCCAGTACCTAATGTTCCTCAAGTGCCCCTCTTCTTAACACCACCACATGGGTTAAGATCTCTGTGTGGGCTCTGCAAGGGTGTGAACCTAATGCCATTAGAGTTCTTCATCACAGTTTGGTCCAGGGTTTTGCTTATTTGTGCTTAGATCATTTTAAATCAGTAGCACCAGAAACCATTTCATTTCCTGGGCTAAGAAGCTCAGATTCTGCCTTGACCCCTTCCTTCTCTTTATTGCTTAGCAACTGCCACATTTTGCAACTCCCTCTGGGAACCAGATTCTGTCACCTCTATCTGCTTGGCCCACCTTACAGGTCCCTTCCAGCTTTTGTAGACTGTCTTCAAGATCTTGTGCATGCAGCTGAAGGCTTCTATCCAACATGGGAAAAGGCAAGGAGTGGGTCAATTAGGGGCAGGAGTGGATGGGCAGACCACCACCCTGTTTCCTAGATGTGTTCCACAGTGTCAATAACATCCCATTTCTTGCCTTTATTCCATGCCTATCTCCCTCCAGGTCTTCATCATTATTCTTCAGAGATCACCCCTTGCAAGTCACTTTCACAAGTTTGAGTATAGGCCAAGTGAGAGGGGATGAAAACTCAGGTGATCTTGATTACAGGTGATCTGCCTTATTTTAATTATTTCTATTGTCATTTAAGCCTAGTCAGGGCTTCTCTCCGGCCTGCTGTGAGAGTTATCTTTTTCATATAGGTTTTTGACAATCCCAGACTTACTCTTTCACTGACTTTTACCTGGAGCCAAAGCTTTGGATTTAGCTGAGCATCAAAAGCTCCACATGATCTGTCCTCATGTTCTCCAGGTGCTTTCAACTTATCTTGGTTCCAGCTGCACTGACTCACAAGCTCTGCTCTTATTCCTCAGGGCAGGAATGTTTTCTCTGTTCAGAGCACTCTCAGGAGTGTCTTTGTTCTCCTGTCCACCTTTGCTACCTGTCATTCACTTGCCTGTCTGGTTGGTAGTCAGTCTGACTCCACAGGCAAGTGAAATTCCTCCATCCTTCCCTAATCTGAGGAGGTGTGATATAACATCTCCTACCCTTGTGCAGAATCTTCTCACATGGGATGCTCTCTGATGGATCTACATGATCATAACTTATTACCCCATGTTTCTCACCAATCAGAATATGAGCTCCTTGAGGGCTAGGTCTGCCTTTCTATCTCCAAACTTTTAGGACTTAATGCCTGGCATACATGAGTTGTTTAAGAAATATTTAGTGAAAAGAACTGCTGTCAGAACTTAGGTTTTCTTCAACAATGAGTTTTGAATCCTCTTCTCTGTCTATATTCTAGATGCATGCATTTATCTGTACTTTTTTATGAGTGGTCTGCCAGGCCATTTATTTATTTGTTATCTGTTTTTCTAAGTTGATAAAAGCCCAAGATTACAAATATATTTCACTGCATCAGAGGTGGTTTTGTCCTTGTGGATATCAGTTTGCATTAGTAAGGCAAGACTGCTCACTGGGGTCCTCCTCTGTAAGTCAGAAAGAGTGGGTATCCTCACCCTGACCCACCAAAGCAAAACCAGGATAGTCTTTCTCTGTAGGATTCCTCTAGGAGAAATATCCCTCAAGAAGGTGTTTCACAGGCTGATTCAATCACAATCTACTCTGGCACTTACCTGTGCTTGTATTCCAGCTCCATGGCATTACATTCTTGCTCTGAGATTCATTAACAACTCTTGAAAGAGGCACTGATCTAATGTGCCCGTTTGGCCAAAATGGCACCTTCAGAAGGACAGGTGAACAGCCAGTCTGGCAAGACTTTTTGGTTTTTACAGTTTTGAAGTGGGCTTGACTTGCAGGCCCAGGATGAATCCTCTTGAAGAGGTGTCTTGGCGGCACCTCCTCTGCACCTGGTGCCTCCCTCTCTGCCATCACAAGTGGTCTCTGAACAGCTCTTACAGGCTTGGCTGCAGGAAGCTGAAAGGTTTCCCAGGCAGCCTTCATAGAGCAGTAAGCTCCGGGTCTCACTATTTTGGTTTTAACATTTGAAACACATTGTTGGGTTTTTCTCAGGTTTCAGAGAATGAGGGCCCAAGAGTACCTCTGGTCCTTGTGTCAAGTGTCAAAACCACATGTGTATTCCCCAGTATTAGGGTTGACACTTAGTAGGTTTTCCATAAATACTACTTTCTCCCAGTGTTCTTGCTATTGACTATTTTTGTGATGAACTCCTTTGTCTAGGGGTTTGTCTGGAAGTAAGTGACTTCCAGCTATACCCTACAGAGCTCCATCAAAGAAGCCTAGAAACTCTATGTACTGAGCTTCTAGAAGGATGATCAACTGGTCAGACATGCTGTAATAATGATCTTAGCATTAATACCAACTGAAACAGCTGCTTCACTAGACAAGTGGATCTTGCCTGAAACTTTGCTTCTTTTACCTCTGATGTCTTTGGCAAGCTGGTATATATTACCCTCATTTATAGTTTTCAAGCATAATAGCATTTACAGTACATAGTTATCTACTTCACTGTAGAACATACTGGAAAATTTGCTTGTATTACCTGTCATCTTTACAGTGACTTTGCAAAGGTGATTTATTTATGGTACTGCTCCTGTTTACAGGACTCAGTGAACAATAAGTTCAAAATTTTCTCCCAGTCCTATCCCACAGTTTACAGAGTCCTTTTCAGATATTAAAAATCCTCTTTTAGGATTTAAAACTCTCAACTAAATCTGAACCAAACCTCAACATTATTTAAATGAAAGTTTCTATTGCAAATCCAGGCTGAACTTAGAAGTAGAAAATACAGTGAGGAAGAACACTGTGGTTTGCTCTCTCACATGTTCACTTCCTGTTTCTCTCAGCAAGAAGAAACAAGGGGTAAAATTTGACCAGCCTTGTGCAGGGCCATTGTTTGGGGGTGCTTTCATTAAGGCAAACATCCAAGTTCAACTTAACATGAAAAGCTTCAGGAGGGTTCTTTATGGCCTCCCCACTGATACCGCTAACCCCTTTACTTCCTCCCACTCTACCTCCCTTGGCCTTTTGCCACGTGCCTCCTATGTCTCCCCAGCCCTTCACTTTGCTCTGGGAATTCTGACCTCTGCTGCCCACTTAAAAGATCAGATTCTGAAGCTGTCTGCTTACAACTCTTCCTCTCATCTTAATTCTGTGGAGGCTGACTCATCTGGCCCGCAGCCTATGGGCAAATCAAACTCATAGTGTATATGGGGTACTGGGAAGAGTACAAGAAATGTCTGGAACCTTAGATGTTCAGGTGTCTTTAAAAGGTATATGACAAGTTTAAAATATCTAATAAAATATATTCTGTTCTTTTTCCCTAAAAACATTCCTTCACAATAGCCTGGAAAGCCAGGAAGGGTTATGTCTGGAGTTTTCAGACTCCTTAAAACCAAGACTACAAGCTAGCTCCAAGACTGAGTCTCTGACTCTCTTCTCTCCCACTCTGGGATGTCCCAAGAGGTCTTGTGTACTTCCTTATGGGTGTGCTATATTCACATCTTCTGATAAAATGTGGGCCTTGGGCAGCCCCTGGCCTACTGGTGATGGATTTACTCTTAGAAGCTGAAGGAAGAGGGAGGAGGAAGAAGAGGAGGAGAGGAAGTAGAGAGCAGAGGGGAAGGGGAGGAAAGGGAAGAGGAGGGAAGGGAAGGGAGCTGGGGGAAAGTCCAAATGCCCTCCCAGAGGCCAGTGCCCTAAGAGAACCCCCTATACCCTAGTCTGAGAGCATGTACTTTCTGAGAAAAATCCATGCCCACCCACCCTCCAAGTTCACTTAGCTAAGGGGAAAACTCAATGCTGGTTTCATGTCAAACTGTAGAAAGGCTGGTTTCCCTCAAGTTCAGATTGCTGTACACAGGGCCTGCCAGAATAATCTCAGCCATTCTTACCACTGACGACCCAAGTGCATTTCAACTTATCTGTATCCTGTGTTCACATGCCTTCACCTGTGCTTGCAACACGAGAAGGGCTCATTTCCAAATTGTGGGTGACTGAAAGAGTAGAAAATGCCCATCCTCTTGCCTCTTGGAGGATAGCAATGCTCTGCAAAGACTGCCATCTATCCCTAAGATCTCACTGGGGTGATGAGTCTGAATCAGAGTCATTTAAATCACTGCTCAGCTCCGCATTGATGCGTAGTGCGAGGCCTTGGTGCCTTGCTTAGAAGTCCAACTGAGGCTCAGTTGTTGTATCCATACCTGTTTCATGCAGAGAGACCTGAACCCAGCAAAAACTGGTTCAAGAGACAACCATTTGCACTAAGCCAGGCTGTGCTGGACCCATTGTAACAAGAAGCACACTTTGGAAGCCTGCATCTGCTCACTGCCAGTCACTCCAGCTGAGGGCAGCCTGATTTCTGACTACCCTGAATTGAATCCGTGACACTACAAGCAACTGCTCCTGAGTTTCTTTTGGCAGCTTCTGTATTTCCACTGTCAGGCTCTGGCCTCGGGGGAACCGGCAGCACCCCCAGGTAGCGCGAAAGTTCAGTGAAATGGTTGCACACATTACTTGGGACTGCTCTGTAATTCAGCTGCGCTGTGATTTGCACAATTAGAACAGCTTTTTGCCTGAGGCCTTCGAAGAACAATTACCAAAACAAATATCAGCAGCAGCAGCAGGAGAGAGAGAGAGAGAGACAGAGAGACAGAGAGAGACCAAAGTAGACAAAGACCCTCAAAGGCCCTCCCACATCCCTACGACTTCCACATCCCTACGAGTGCAGCAGGCTTCGTGCAGGGTGCAGCAGGCAATGGGTTTCTTTCTTTCTTTTTTTTTTTTTTAATCCCAGGCTTCAGAGAGTTAGTTTCATCAGGAAAAATAGCAGTTAGCTTTCCCACATAATTACTACAACAGATTCTAACCCATTACTTCATAATTCTTCAGAAATGAATACTCCAGAAAGATTCTCTCCCTGGAAATTTCTTCCATTAATGGTTAGATGCTGAGCACAAGCCAGCAGTCGCAGGATTGCGGAAGGGCAGGCCGTTAGGCGTAGGCGCCAGGTGGCCTTTTGCTCGGCCTTCTCTGGCTGCCTCTTCCTTTGGGCAAGAAAACGAGCCCCTGCTCCAAGCGCTACTGACATCTTTTCTAATATCGGCAATGTCCGTTCCTTTTGGTTTTCAGAGTATGTTGCTTTTTCTTTTCTTTCTTTCTTTTTTTTTTTTTTTTCGGAGATAGTTCAGTGATCTAAGTACTTGCCTGGCAAGCGCAAGGACTGGGTTCAATTCCCGCACTGCAGGCTCTGCGGGCCCCACCTCTGAGCTGCAGAGTGAGACCCTGCACCAAATATGTTACTTATTTCAGCACATGTTACCTTATGCCTCCCGAACGAAGATGGTTTCTACAGAATTTGATGAAAATACCTGAGAGGTGGGTGGTATATCATATCGCAGGAGATCTCGCAATATTTATTTTGCAGGTAAAAGGGAGTCAAGAGGCCAAGGTTCAAACCTCACAAGTGGCAGAAACATTTCTGGGACTCAAGGTCTTCTGTCCTCTTTTTTTCTGTGTGGGATACCTCAGTATCCTATGCTATGGCACACTTATTAAAACTTGAATTGTAAAGGACACACACACACACACACACACACACACAAATACATGCACACAGAGAAAAAGAATGTTTATGGCAGAAAAATTTGAAACACAAAAAGACACAAACCCCTCAGAATTTCAGCAGGCAGCACCAACATCTGTTAGTATTTTGATATGTATATATATATATATATATATATATATATATATATATATATATATATATTCTTGACACATTTTGTCTATATATACTTATTTTCAGAATTTCTATTGTGTCAACAAATCTGCTTTTATTTTGCCTTTTATGTAGTGGTGGTATTTAATTCACATTTTCTTCATGTCCATACATACTGAAATTTCTCAGTGAATTTGACTTATGAAGTTCAAACAATGAACAGAGTTAAATATTGGTACTAAAGGATATTAACCCAAACTACCACCAGGTGAAAGTAGCAAGTTATTCTGGGTTTGTAAAAATCACATTTCTAAGCCAGCTTTGGCGATCCAGTGTGTTCATCCAGAGGTCTCAGAGAGTCATCAGCCAATGGTGCGGTCTCCTTCCCTCTGCCATTTGCATATTCTGTAGTTTAGACTATTGCTTGTTGGTCACTCTGTGGTCATGGTTGGTTTCTAGAATTGCCATCCCTCTTCTTATACCTTTTCTCACTTTCTCACAGAAAGCATTGCTCAACTGTGGTCCAGTTGAGCAGTAAAGGCTTTGATTCTGAAGGTAGGGCCAGGAGGACTGATGTTCTTTTCTCAGGCTGGGCCCTTCCCGCATAGGAGTTGCCATGGGATCTTCTGATTCCCCATTGTGCGGCTATTGTCACCAATTCTGGTGGGTCCATCTTTAGATACGTATTGGAGTAAGCCTTTGTCGGACACAAAAATGCCAACTACCTCATGAAGAATTGTCTGTGGAGAGTGTATTTTGATGCAAAGGTACCTCTTGTGTTGTTTTTATTGATCTTTTAAATTGCTCATGAGTCAGAAAGGAAAACAATGATGAAAAGTTGTTACTAACACAGCATCTCTGAATTTGACTCTGACTCCACCAATGACTAGCTGGGGCAACCTTGGTCATGTCCCTTAATGATTCAATGCTCAGTTTTCTAATCTGTGTAATGGATATGGCAATAGTAACATACTGTCATAGACTGTGAAAATGCTGCAGAAAAATCTGAATGTAGTACCCTCATCAGATAATCACTCAACAAATGCTGCTTATCATTATCTCCCTAACTAGCTATAGTCTTTCAGGGAAACTGTGTGTGTTTTGCAGTGGAGGCTGAGCATCCTCTGCCTTGATTTCCTCAATACTTCTTGCACCCCTCTTCCTATTCTTTTCCTGTGAGTAGCTTCTTAGGGTGAGCACCAGCATCTCTCAGCGCAAGGGCTTCTCTGGCTTTTGGAGTAGGCCTAGAACTCATGAGGACAGGATAGGCCACCCCTGTAACAAGAAAATCGGAGTGATAGATATGTCTTATCTTCCTTGCTGACCAAGAAAACAGAGCTTCTACATCCCTTCAGCACAATTGAGTTCTGGTTGCCCTGGAAACTTGTTCTGACTTCATCGATGACTACAACTCACTATCTCATCTTACTTCTTTTTTCCTTATTGGCTAAGCTAGTATAACACCTTCCAAGAGAGACCAGGGAACTGAAGCTTAGCCAGATATTGGAATTCCTTGAGTATGACATGTTAACACATACAGTGTTAATTGACAAATATGTATTTGTTTAATAAACTGCCTCCAAGAGAGAGCATCTTGGCTCTCTTCTTGTTTTTGAGACTTCAGTAATGAGGACTTCTCAGTCATCTTTATCACCAGAAAAGCATTGAACTCATCTTGGGAAGAGAAATGTTCCCTTGATGACTATTCTCCCAATCCAGCTCTCCCTCATTCTGGAGATAATTCAAGGCCTGCAGATTGACTTACCTGGGGAGAGGTGTGGGGCAGGAATGCCACTGAGTGCAGAGAATCCACTTGAACTTGCTGCAAACTGAAGTGCGTAAGCAATGGGGGGAGGGGCTTTGGAGACACCTGCTACCAAATAGGAAGGCCCGCTGCTCCCAGATCCGCCAACTCTTACCATTTTTAATCTACACCTTTGTGTTAACTAGCCTTATTTTAAATTATTGACAGTTTAGTAATTTTTTCATAAACACCAAAAAGCATGAACTCTACTGGCCAGTAGTAACCTTCCATCAGGTTGTCCCTGTTTACACAATGACCCAAGTTTACCTTCGCATCCAGGAGAACTAATTCAAATGATAAAGTAGACCAGAGCACCTGCCCCTGGTTTCCATAAGGCTCAGCAAGGCTGCACTCCTCTGGAATCAAGCTTCAGCCCTCTTCACATCATGTGTGACTAAATTCATTTGCCTCCCCAAGCACACACTGATCTAGAATTATGCAGAGATGTTTCATTTCCAGATCTTATGTAAAATTAATTGTCATGATTCTCTCAGCTCCTGCCTACCTTTACATATCTTTTTTCATTAACCACTTTATTTCCACATCTGAACTGTCTGTGTGCTACATGTGGAAGGCAAAGGTTATAGGCAATGTGTGACTACGCTTCCTAGAGCTAAGCTACTTAAGTCTCAGGGTCTGCTATACTGTGCCCTTTAAAAATACTAGCATAACACCAAAAAGACATTAAGTTTCATTATGAATAATTAAGTCAAGTAAAATCATAGAGAATATTGCTCCACTGAGAGATCCTTAGGTGTTGTTGACCCTGCAGTGCTTCTGCCTAAAGCTAATAAGATTTTTAGGGAGGGGCCATATAAAGGATGCTTTAAACCTGCACAAAAGGACTTGCAAAAGCACCTATTCTGAACTGACCATCTCCTTGTAGGCTTTTTCTGCTTGGATTTTGAAGCATTCCCTAATTAAATAGGGCCCCACGCACCTATAGCTTGCATCTTGCCAGTTGTTTCTCCTGAAAGTGGCCCTGGGTACCAGCCTATTGAAAATCTGCTTTTGTTCCTGTTTACAGGGTTCAAATGGAAAGTTCTACAAATGAAAGTCATCATTTAGTTGGGGCCTATAAGGCTATCCTCCATGGGCACTTCTTTTTTGTTATTCTGTGGAGAATAGGTTTGTTTTCCCCTTTCTTTTCTTAATTAAGCTGCAAGTTTAGCACTGTTTTCACAAGGTTCCCACCATGTTATGTCAGAAAGCAGGTGATGGGACACTGGGACTCTGAGGTTAGACCAGTGTCCTGAGCCAAGCTGAGCAAATAGTGTGTGGCAGAAGAGTTTATGGGGATGTCTGTGCCATATTTCTGTAGAATTATTTGTTTTCATGTTGGTGCACATTTCTGTACTGTGAATTTCTTTCTTTCTTTTAAAGCCATTGAATGAATTTTTAAACAAACACTACATGGTACTTTTGTATAAATAAAGGCAACTGCTTCTGCTGAAACAGGATGGAGACATAAGAGGTAAAACTCTTCTGGTCCTCCTCTGAGTGTCATGAGCCATCCTCCCAAGCCCGTTGTGTGCCTTACTCCTCAGCCTGTGGTCCTGAGTCACCTAGATCCATCTAGAGCTTGTGCTAAGTGTAGAATCTTGAGCCTCACTCCTTCCTTCTGCCATCACAAGTCTGTAGATTAACAGCATCTCTAGGTGATTCCAATGCATATTAAGGTCTGCAAAACAACAGCCTAGAAGCTGTCAGAAAACATGCTTGGAAACACTGATTCTGAACTTATCTCAATGCTTAGTAAAGATAACTTCAGTCACTCAGTACAAATGTTTATTAAGTATTTTTCAAATCCAGTTCTAAATGTGATAATGCTCATGCCTACTTTGAAATTTGAAATTAACTGAGATTTTTGAAAAAATATTTTGAGAGCCAGAAATGACATTGCACCCAAATTTGGGAGTTGGTGGCCATAGCTGGAAAAATAAGAGAAATAATTTATGCTTTTTGCAGAGTAATATCAGTCCCAGGCAGGCTCTGGGCCTTTTGGGTGGACATAGCTGTCTTTCCTGGAATCACTGTCAAGTGATGTTATTGCATAAGTTTTTGCCTGGGCTTTCATTCCAGGACATCTTTCAATAAATTATCTCCTTGCATCTTACCGTTCTATGACTTGCTCAAGTCAGTGTATGTTAAAATGTCTGGATGGTGGGGCTGGGGAGATGGCTGAGTAGAATAAGTGCTTTTGTGGCAAGCACAAAGGCCTGGATTCAATCGCCAGTTCCAAAGAAACAAATGTCTGGATGGAAACTTTACCAATAGATGAGGTGACTGACAGCTCAGATCATTTCAGATCTACAATGAAGGGACTGGACTACTCTGCTCCATGTTACTGTGACAGAATGCTTGGTACTTCCTAGGTGAGATATTTATTTAGCTCACAATTTTGTAGGCTGAGAGTCTATGATCAAGTGACCCAATCTGTAGGTCCTCTGGTGAGGTCCTCTTTCTGTGTGGCTGGGTCATGTGTGGTCCACAGTATCATTATGCCATGTCAGGAAAGGTAGCATGCACGACAGACAGGAAGTCAGAGAAATTCAGGAGTAAGCCTCAGTCATTCACAGTGACCCTCTGTCATGGAAACTGACTTTGTAATAAAAACGTTACTCTTTTCTTAGGGTGGTGGTCCCAGTGATGTAACACCTCCCCCTAGACTCTACCTCTAAAAGGTTTGCCCCACTTTTGCATTGTCACACTGGGAACCAAGCACAGGGAATGTCAGGAAAAAAACCTTATACTATACCCAAGCTGTGGCAGTGGCTAACTTGCCCAAATCTTTCCTGGATTTGTTTGTTTTAGCCCTATAGTATCTTCAGCCCAGAAAGCCCATCAGTCTTTGGCTAACTGGATCATTTGGGCAGTTGAACCCATAAACAGGAACATAAATGTTTAACTATCAAAGCTCCTGGTGTTATGTTGGTAGAAATGATTGTGTACACTCCAGTTTTTATTATTGTCTCCAATGCCCAAGTATGCGCACATTAAAAAGTAGCTTAATGATACTGTTTCAACACTTATTTCTTAGATAGCAGATGCAAATGATTCCAAGATATGAAACAGGTGTTTCTGCATGGTCTACTGGATAGAATGAAGAAAAATGTCCTCCCAGATTATCCTGCAGATGACGTACCCAGTGGTTTCTATTTTCAAATGAAAAATACGCTCAATCACACAGTCGACGGGATTCCATCTGGCCTGTCTGTAATAGCCAGATTTGAAATGGAAGCCTCTGTGTTGTTTCTAGAGTCAAGCAAAAACTTCACAATGTTTCGTGAAGCAATTAAAACAGGTGTGTGTCATCTACAGCTGCTGCCTCCACAAGCAGTCAGCACCCTACTCTTATGGTCCGGAAAATTGCTTTCAGCGTGGGTCTCTGTGAAAGCAGACAAACGCTTGGGCAAGTCTTGCTTGTGCAGACACCAGCATGGTGACCCTATCCCTTCCATAGAACTCTCAATTTCTGTGTTGTTGAGAAGGAACGGGCCTGCTGCTCACCTTAGATTTCCAGCACAGTCCTGGGTTCTTGCACTAGCAATGTGGGAACATTCTTATCTTATGTAGGCAAGGGAATCTGCTGGAATGTGGGACACCAGGTTTTAGAAAATTAAAAAAAGATTTGAAAAAAAAATGAAATGTCAGTCACAATTTTAACAACAAAAAATGCTATTAATGGAAGCTTGAGATCTCTGGGCAAGTGGATATAAAACTTAGTAAGTACCAGAGAAACACCCAGGAAGCCAAAAAATATTGGGGCTTGGATCTTATGCCACAAATTCTGATTTAATTAATCTACAGTCAGGCATTGGCATGAAATTTTTAAAAGCTTCCCAGTTGATTTTAATGTGCTCTAGGCTTTTGTGCAATAAACTCCATCTTTTATATTCTTTAATTTAGTTTTATGCCTTTTTTCCCTTGTTTATTCATTTCTGTTTATTACCTTTCTATGAATTAATTGATTCGTTGGTTCATTCATTTATTTATCTCTTTTACTTGTTTTGGCCATTATGTAATAAAATGTACAATTAAGAGGGATCCTAAAGCAAGTGGAATGAAAACTATCACTTCTTATGGTATCATTACTAGTCAAACCAGGTCAGAATCAGAAATTTTCCTTGAGCCTAAGAATAAACTTGCCAAAATGTTTTACTTTTTCATCTTCTACCTCAGAAGAATTTGCAATTTTTGAAAGGATAAGTAGCTTCTTAACAATTGAACAATAGGTTGCGGTCAACTTTGACTTCTGAATGTGGGCTTGAGCTAATTCTCTACTCCAACCTGCTAAACATGCTATTTAATTATTAACACTTAAAGTAGTCATCACACCCAGGGCAGATACGAAGATGGTCCCAAAGCTGTGGGAGAGAATTTATTCTTCATTAACAACTCTTATAATTTGGAAATCTCAGATATTCTTGGGTCAGAAATATTGTGTATAGGAATCAGCGTAACTCTGCAGGAGTGTCGCAGGAGGAGCCCTGGACTTCAGCTATGCCCTGATAAAGCAGTGCAGGTTGTGTGTCTCACCTGACCTGTTGGTGCTTTGACACTTGGAGGGTGGGGCAGATGGGCCTCACCAGAATTCTGCTTTGGCTGCACTGGTGCAGGAGGCTGAGCAGCATGGGGACCTCACTGTGAGTGCCATCTTCCTCGGGGGTGGCTGGAGGTCTAGCAGCACCGATGCCCCCTGGGAGCATCAGGGACAGAGGCTCTGCTTCTGCCCACACCCCTTGCACCAGAGTTGGCATTTTAATAAGATCCCTGGGACATTTCTATGTTCATGATAGCTTGGGGAACTCGGGTGCAAGCCCAAATCACAGCGGCGTGATGGTCCTGACCCTCCTTTCTTGAGCCACCCTCTGCCCGTCACTAATGTGCAAGCCCACTGCTGCTTGGCCGTTCCGTTTTCTGTGATTCTGCAGTTTCGCAAATGCTATAACTCTGCTTAGATGGACTTCTCCCTTAAGTGCCAAAGTCAATTCCTCATTCAGAACACGCTCAGATTTCTGCTGAGATTTATCCTGACTTCTCTATGTGGACTATTCTGTACATCTCCACCTTGTCCCTCTTGTCATTGTGCTGTGATTATCTGTTTAACTGAGTATTCTCCCCCTTGAACAGGGGACTCCTAAGAGCAGAGATATGTATTAATCATCTCTCTATCTGTCTTACCGCTTGGCAGCTGGGGAGTATGCACTCAATACACAAATGAATGAGTCCATTAGCTGTGATGCTGTCATGGCCTTCTTTAAATTTATATTTATTCATTTTTAAAAACATGGTGATGTTTTATACAATTGTTAGTTACCTATACTTCCATGGAATTCTAAATTGTGTAAAAATTTCTATGAGCACTAACTGAGCACATTCAGAACATGCAGCTATGGACAGGTTGAGGACTTGAGCTCTTTCACATGGCCTTGATGTCCCGAGGGGCGAGGCAGGCCACAGATAACCTGGAACAAATACAACCTATTTTCAATTCATTTAGTGTTTATTAAAGGTTATGACAGGTATTACAGCTCATATAAGAGGGCAGTTAACCCAGTTGACAAACCCAAGCTCCCTTTATATTATTTGTGCTAGTGTTTTCTTAATCTAAGTCAGAGAAGAACATTTACTGACTTTCTCTATGTAATTTTTGGATATATCATGGTGGTTCCAGGAAAACCACAAGCATAAGAAATTAGCTCCATTGCTAGGCTTTAGACATGTGGCAGACCAGAATCATTTCTGTGATTCTTAACCCTGCCTTGCATTTTTAAGTACAGCAGGGCATCTAGAAATGAAGCGGCCAATGTGTGGCAATGGTAGATCTCCTGCACATAGTTCTAGGGGGCCGGGATGAGGCCTTCCTCCAAGACGAGGTTGACCTGGTGGAGGAGAGGCCAAATTGGTCATTCAGAGTATAGGTGTCCAGTCCTGAGTCTGCCATAAAAGCCAATGAAGCCTGGGCCTCAGTTCTCTCAGTTGTGGAGTAATGAAGATGAATTGATGCTTTACAAGTTCAAACATCTTCCCAGGGACCCAGCAATCTGCTGGTCCCTGTGTCATACGGTGATGATTTTCAGAGAATGCAGTCGAGTGCTTCCTTGGTGGTAAAGCCATTCTTTCCTGAATCACTCGGGTAAATTAAATTGTCTTTCCCCATTGCCCCAGAATTGTAGATTTGGGCTGATGGGATGGCAGTGTCTGGACCTCTGCCATGGGCGTGGAGTCCCTCGCCAACAGCTCCACCAGGGCAGATTGTGCCGAGAGAGAACAGGACAAATCCCTCCTTCCTCTGGCATGTTCTTCATTTTCAGAACAAGCTCAACTAAGCTGCCATTCAGCAGTTGCAGGAAGAGATATATCATCTGAAGAAGCAGAGCCAAATATTTGATTTGGATGATTATGCTGCAGGTGTCTCATCAGAACTGCAGTGCCTGGATTACTAATTATTTCTCCTCAACCTAGTGCCTCTTGCAGGGAGCGCAGAGCGTGGCAGGAGTCATGAAAGATGCTTCTAATAAATGAGGTCCTGGGCAGCTAATGCCGTGCCCTGGCTGGGGAAGATGGGATGTGGAGACAGTGCAGTCAGAGGGCAGAGAGGAAGGAGCAGTGAGACTGGGCGAAGAGGTCACACCTTACCTGGCTCAAAGGAAAACAACTATCTTTTATAAAACAGATCCAGAAATGGCTACCCCAACCACACACTCCTGTCAGCAGGCACTGGTATGTCACCCAGACTGCTGGCTTTTTGTTTCTGGTGGCACAAAGGGTTTAATGTATCTCTTTCAGTCACATAGATCTACTACAATATAATACAGTTCACGTCTGTATTCGCTCTGCAGCACATAAAGGGCACTCATGTTCACTATTTTGCATCAGCTTCACAACAAAATGAGACACTTAATTACCTTGATTTTTGACAAAGCCAAAGGATAAAGGCTGAGGTAGAGTAAGTAAGCGATATGTGCCAAGTCACAGGGCTCGGAAATGTTAAGGCCTTGATGAGACTTTCTGATCTCAACACGTGGACCTTCCCCACTTTTGTTTTTTGCGTGAGTCCAGTTGTGAGAGCTGCCTCAGCTCATCTGGTTTGCCTACAGTATAGGAGATCAAACCTGGAGCTGCATTTCCACAACAACACGTTCAACTTTCAGCTTTTGCTTCCATAGGTCACATGAGCCTTTCTAGATCTTTGACTGAAATAATAATAAACAAGCATGAACCTGTCATGGCTTCTGGAACAAACAGTTAGAATACAGTTTCTATGCTACGATGCCCAACGTTGTATCTCTACACCAGATTTCTCTTTCTTTTCTGAGATTCGGGTGGATGTCTAGACACCTGGGGAACTTTGCTTCTCTATGGTGAAGGGATCGAAAGCTATAAGGAAGCATCCCTTTTCTGCCAAGTCCTGACACCTGTCCTTCCACTTTCTCTATGTACATAGCATTGCATTGACCAAGCCTCCCAAGGCAGAAATGTGCTATCATCAGGATTCTCCTCTACCCTTCATTTCCCCCTTTGAATCTTACCAAAAGAGCTAGCTTTACAAGTGTGTCACACACACACACACACACACACACACACACACACACACACACACACACCGCACATGCTCTCCAACCACAGTCTTATGACATCTGCATTCTTCTTTTAGCTATTTTAAACTACAGGAAGTTATAAATTCCTATCTCTCTCACCTTGGAACATGTACTACTTTGGTTTTTGTGAATCAAATACACTTTGCTGCCACCCACCTCATCACTTACCTCCCAATCTAGACTAGAGGTCCTGCTCAGTTTCTGCCAATCACTGCATATGACCATTCTCTTAAACACAATATTGCATGTGGCCATGTTTTGACTATGTCCTTCACTGGACTCTAAACTGCATATGAGTGGGGGCCATGCCTAGTTTTTTCAAACTTTCATCCACAACAAGAAAATATTTGGCTCACAGAAGGAACTTTTGGTTGAAGGAACAAATGAAAAAAGAGTGCAATAGTAGAAAGAATATAACTTTATGTCATTAGATGAATAATAAATTCACCTGACACGTGGCAAATGTAGCCACAACCCCTACAATCTCAAGGTCTCTTTTTGATGTTTAGTTTTGAGGATCTCTGGCAATCCTGAGGATTCCTGTTTAAATTTCAGCCCAATAAAGAAAAGAATGAATAGATTCTGTGCTAAATGTCTTATCACCCTTAAGGCCTGATGGCAGATACGAGACAACACAAAAGGATGAGTCCTTGTCAGTGATCTGTGAGGGATATCATTGATGAGGAAGAATCAGGGCTCCAGTGTTTTCTTTGTGCCTGGACTACTCTCTTGCCAACCAATGGGAATTCACAATACACAAATGCCTATACTTTCTGATAAGAGAAAGATCTATAAACCATAGTGAAAAAAAGGAAAATCTGGAGCATCAGATTTAGTTCCTATGGTACACCCTAAGCAAGCCTGAGACTCAATCAACTATCCCTTATGATAAAATTATTTCCTGATAACAACAGGGAACCATGCCAATCACCATGCCAACAATGGTGATTTCAATTTATTTTACAGCCACTCCAGATGGTGAAGTATAGTACAGCACAATAAATTCTTCTGATCTCAAGAAGAGGCTGTCTTCCAGGAGTTACTTCTTTTGTCCTAGAGCCATTTTTCCAGGAATTCTTGACACATGGGAACAAGTCATTGTTGAATTTCAAATCCCTTTGGAAAAAAGTGCTTCCTTCTGAGATCTATTTTTTAGCATGGAAGGGTGGGTGTGGAGCTATCAGAGTTTGTCTTTGGTCTTGTTCTCAGTCCAGGTACCATTGGGAAGACGTGCACAGTGGCTGAAGGGTTGTCAGGCTACATCATGTGCTATTGTGAGACTTTTCCTCTTTCTCCTGGGCTGCTGTTCCGTGACTGTTCAACCCTTGCTCTGTAATAAGTAGGTCTGCTACTCCTGCGGATGGAGCTGCAAAGGCAATCGCCCCCTCTCTGAGACCCAGACCTCCCTCCCCACCCATACATCACCCTGCAGGCTGCCTGCCTGGCAGAGGCAGGGGGCAAGATGCACAGTGTAATAAATTCTATCCACTGCTGAGCTGAGGGATAACAGATGGATAGGTTTCCTCGCGCAATTTCTACTTCACTTGGTTTGGGTATAAGATAGCAGAAGGGTGGTTTCTTCTTGTGCAATTTTCAAACCGATGAAACCAGAGGGAGGGTTTGTTAAGTTGGGAGGAATGTGCGGGCCTTGACTATCCTTTGGAGAGAGCCAAATGAGCAGGATGCCCTGAAAGCTCTGTGAACGAGTCAGGCTTTTTATTTTTTCCTGCTAGATAGGAGCCGGCTTCTCTATCCAAAGCTGCCTGCTCATCCCCACCAGGCATGGCAGAGGAAATGATCTTGGGGAGGCCAGACAGTCTGTTGTTCATGTTGTTATAGTGTTATGGTGATTGCAGTACAAATTCTCAGGGTGAAAAAAGGTATAATGACAGATTGTGTGATTATACCCATACTTATAATTAAGCTGTTACAATACAGACAAGAGCCTGCTCTCTAATGTCACCAACAGAAACCTCTTTGCTTGGAAAGGAAAGTGACTCACTTTGGCAATTAGAAGGAGTTCCCTGCAGGACTTCATTTTCAAACCTTATGAACACTCCAGTAGGAAGATGTGCAAACTCACTTGAATCACAGAGAACAGTGCAGACAGCCAGCAGCAGCCACCTGATCTCCAGGTACGGGATGCCTGGCTGGTTAGAGAAGGAATTATTACCACCACAAACAACTTCTCTGCAATGTGCGGATGACATGGTGCCTGTGTGGCACTGTATCATAGTGTTTACATGCAACTCTGTGGTACAAGAGTTTCCATTCTAGGACTGAGAGGAGAAAGAGAAAGAGAGGAATGAGGGATGGAGGAAGAGAGAGAGAGAGAGAGAGAGAGAGAGAGAGAGAGAGAGAGAGAGAGAGAGAGAGAGAGAGAAAGAGACAGACAGAGGTAAAGAAAGGCACAGAGCTGCACAGGGAAAGAAAATGCACCCCGCAGGCAACAGAGCAAGCTGGTGTCCTACTGAGACTCCTGGCCACATGCCAGCACAGCCATTTCCACTCCTTGCTACTTGCCTGGTGGTGAAATGTGTGGTTTCCGCCTGAGAAATCCTCAGAAACCTAGAAGAGTCTTTACACTGACTTTAAACCCTTTTCTCTTCAGAGCCTGGCTTTTCTTCTCTTTGTCTTTATCTTATAACTTCTATTCATTAGTAGGTCACATTCCTAATGATCAGGTCACTGTTAGGTCTGCTTCTTTTTCTCTGGCAAGGGCACTTTTTTCTCCTCCTTACAATTTGGAGCTGTGTATAAAGTTCTCTTTAGATGACCCCAGGTTCCTTAGCCAGAGCCTCTTATTCTCTGTGTGGTGTGAACTTGGTGTCTCCCTGGATGACTTTCTCCTGAGGGACACATGGGTGTAAGGAAGCCACTGAGGTGCCCTGTGGCCTCTTGACTTGGTGTACGCTCTGTGCATTGCTGTTTTATCTGCAACTCCAGGTGATTCCCACTCACGCTGGAGAGGCATCCTGAAGACTAATTAGTTAATGATGTTGGTGAAGTGTCTTAAAGATGTGAGGCACAACATAAATTGTAAAAATTAATACTGTCATATTCTCCCAAGAGTAACTTGGCTGCCAGTGCTGGAGGCACTCGCCTTGAGTTACAGGCTTATTACCACTTTTTAAAGAAAAGGTACATTTTGTTTACTGGCTGAAACAAAGTCAGGGTCTAACATATGTCATGTCTTTGTGACTGTGTATTTGGCCAGTAGCTTTGAACTGACAGGCATTCTGCCTAGAGTCTGTGCATGTCTGCTGACATGATGGTAGCAGCATCATGTAATGCCCTCATGCAATGCAGAGTGGAAGTCAAAGTGATTATATAACATGGAGGGAAAGTTTAATGATGGAAAACCTAAGATGGAACAAACAAACATGGGTCTTCAGGTCTTCAAGTGATTGTGTCCCTGAGCTCCTGGAGGGAACATTTGCAGTCCAGCATTTTTTTCCTCATGATACTTGCTTCTCCTTTGGAACAACCACTACCAACACCCCCAGTCTCATTCAGAAGGGCCTGTGACCCACCAGACCTGTTGGTATATGCTGCCTCCATCACCAAAGCAATTTGTTCAGAGGTGATGATATAAAACAGGTAGCAGCAATCAGAGGAAATCCCAGCTCTGACTTTGAAATGGTGGCAACAGAAAATCACATTAGATGCAAGGCACAGGGGTGGCTTGTGTCATCAGGAAGAGAATAAGTGAGAGTGTGGCCATCCTCCCATGAAGAACAAAATAGAGCACTAGGTCCCAATTTAAGCTCATTTTAACCCAGCATCCAGCCTTGCTTGGCATTCAGTCATATAAATCAATGCTTTTGTGTCCTATAAACAAAATTTAAACTAGTACTGGATTGGGGTTATGGGTTTTGGCATTTGAATGATTGTTAACTAATACTATAATTCTCATCAGTCTTTGTGTTGGAAATTTCCTTTCAAATCTGAAGGTTGTATCACCAGTCCTATGGAAAACTCATTACTGTTATGGACTACTGGACTGTATTGGAATGTTATGCTGAATTCATGGACCTACAATATTTAAATGACAATGGAATACCCTTCTCTGACAAAACTAAGCAAAAAAGAGGATAGAAATGAAGGAATATTTTGTATTTGTATATTCAAAATAGAATAGATATACAGCCACTTTCTCTTAATTCAATGAGAAGAAAGACTTGTACTAATAGTGTTTGTGGACAGGATATAATATCTGCATCTTGTACTATGAATAACCACTATAAAGACAACAATATGCAATGTATTCATTATTGAAACTGTCCTGCTAATCAGTTTTAAAACTGTCTCATTGCTATTTGTTTCTCAATATATTATTTTGAAAAATCTGAAGGTTGAAGGAGTTTGATCCACTTCGACCCTACCTCTTTTCGCTATGAAATCCTGACCCCATGGATCATCCATTTAGGGAGCGAACCCTTACCGGGTGCTAGAATAATTGCACAGATAAAGATGTAGTTCTGTGTTCAAAATCTTACTAATTGGACGTTTATGACATGCTTTCTGTGCATAATAGTGTTTATTAAAACAACAATCTATTTAAGATTTACAAAAGAACAGTCACAAATATTTGGGGGAAAGGATTATGAAAAGCTCTGGAACCTAAATGAAGAATTAACCACTTTTGAAGATCAAGGAAGAACATCTAGTTGGGGGTACAGTGAGGGCAAGGTGGTGGGGTGGAGGGCTCTCTGACAGGGAATGGTGGGCCATGGGCTAGAACACAAACGTCCTACAAGGAAATAAGAAGAAACACAGGAATATTAATTTGGCTGATTATGGAGGGCCTGTGTTGCCAGAACTGATGTTGGATTTTGTCCTTGAGCAGTAGGGATCCATGGAGTCATATTAGAAGATGATTGAAAGATGATTGTAGTTGTGTGTTCATGCAAGGAGGAAAGATGATAGTGAACAGACTGCATTTGGGAACTATTATAACAGTTCAGGCAAGAGGTAACCAGACCCTCAATTGCTTGTCTGAAATGGTACATGGGAATTAAAGAACAGGTTGGGATGAACAGAAAAATATTAGGAGTGTGTAGCACTGGTTCTAGAGACTGATTGGCTATGGAAGCAAGAGCTTTTATGTAAGTTTTGAGGAGGATGTGGAATAATGGAGAAATGGCATCCCAAGAGCAGACTTTGGAAACACAGGAGGAAAAGCAGCGAGGTAACTTTGTCCCTGGGTCCCCTTCCGTGGCTGATGTTGGGGTGGTGTCAGCTACACAACACTATCATAGGAGCTGTTTGAGAGTCAGTGGAGCTGAGTTGTGGATTTGATGCTCAGATGTTTGTCGAAAGGTGCCAGGAGCTATGACGATGAGCCCTGCACCTTTCCCATCAGCAGCCGCAGTGCATTGCCGTACACATGCACTGGACTGTCCTTAGTGCAGCACCACACGCAAGTGGGCTTCCAGCTCCCAGAGGATTTGCACATTTGGTTGGCTTTGCTCACTCATCCACGGTGGTGTGTCTGGGCAGTGGATGCTAATCATTTTGCTCTATGCTTACAATTTGTAGCAGTTCTTCTTATTCACACCTAGCTTTTTTTTTTTTTTTCCAATCAGCTGACCTCTTTGGACTTGAGGTGCAACATCAGGGATGGAATCAGTAGCTCAGTGGGTATCGTCGGCAGTCCTCAAGTGTAAGGAAAGGTTGGATCCCTGTGTAATTGATGCCCCAGCTGTCTGTGTTGGTTCTGCTTCTCTGGATGAACTTCAGCGGATACAGAGGGGCCAGGAGATAAGCACCCATTCTCCACCATACCTCTGGGACTTGAGAAGTCTGTAGCACCTTTAAGTGGAAATGGGCCAATGGCTGTGGATGCTGATAATGTGGTTAGGATTGGAGAGAGAAGCCAGTCTTCCTCCCAGATGACAGTTAAGCCTAGGATACTGACGAAGCAGGGTCTAGGTGAAAAGAGAAAATGGAGTATAAGACTTTGAGGAGTGCCAGACAAGGGCCAAGTGGGACCAAAGAGTACATTTATAAAACCCAGATGTGAAGACTCTCAGGAGGACATGATAATGCAAATTTATTCCATGGAATATAATTTGTTTTTCTTTTTCTGTTGCTGGACTTAGCCCTATAGAATAAATTTTGTACTTTGCTTATTTACAGGTTAAATAATGCAGGCTCCAGGAAACTATTTTGAGTTCAAGGGACTAATCTGAGACAAAACTAGAGAGAAAATCCAGTTCTCCTGCCTTGTGTTTGAATGATCTTGCCTTTATGCTTTTCTTCCTCCTCTTGGGTATAGTGCTGCTAGAATCAATGAGACAATATCGAAAAATATTGAGTCCCCAGGAGAAAAGATTTAATGAGAATGCTGACATAAATTTCAATATTACTTTGTCTCTGAGGTACACAAAATGCTTTACATAGATAATCATTCTCAAAAACCAAAAAACCATCTATTACAAGGTAGCAAATACTTTTATTATTCTGCTTTTACAAACAGAGAAACTGAGTCATGCTTCATGCAATAATTACAATGCATTTTGAAGACATGTGCTTCACAGGTTTTTGACAGTGAGGTTATCTGAGTGTCATCTAGTTCTCCAGGCTTGACAGCTATTTTTGAAAGAAAAGGACTCCCTACATTTGTAGCAGTAAGTGAGTAACTTATAGAGCCTATTTTATTGTCCTATACTTATAATTCATGGGCAGGCTTCCTAGTTTCATGTAATAATATACGCTAGAAGTCTAGTAGGTATTCAAAAAATGTACTCTCAGGGGTTTTCTTTCCCCCTTGTGATCTTCCCAAATGGGGAACAGGAACGAATCCTACATCCTGTCCTTCAGTAGCAGCAACAGGGTCCTACGTAAGTGTCCTAAAGCTCGCCAAGCAGCAGCTCATCAAAGTGGGTTTCATCTCACTGGCAGTGATCTAGTATTGGGCTAAAGTTTGTTCTCTTTTTATTTTTATTTCTTTATTTTTTCTCTTTTTGAGACAGGGTCTCACTATGCAGTTCAGGTTGGCCTTTGCGGTGGCACAACCAGGTAAAAAGAGACCTGGAGGAGCAAAGTAGGATTGGAGAATTCACTGTACACCAGACTGAGGAAGAGAATAAGTCGCGTCATTTGCCTTGTTCCCGAGGGCCACCTTCATCCATCCCAGGTGTCTTTCATATTTATCAGTCAGCATGGGAGTGCCATTAACCAAATAACTTGTAAACAATAGAAAATTGTTTCCTATGGAATAGAGGCTGGAAAACTGATGGTTTCCACAAAGGGGAAATACCATCACACAGGGGAGGGAGGGCTTTGGTTTATAATCCTGTTCATGAGTGCTCTACCTCTACCACCCAAGGACTCCTTTTCCTAAAACCACTACTTCAGAAGTGAAATGTCAACCTATGGGTTTCCAGGGAGTGGCAAGTTTTAATTTCCTATGTGTGCCAGGTACTTGGTCATACTCATCAGGCACCAGACCCAAGATGCTTCAGGTTTCCTACCCTAGCGTCTCGCCATAGGTACATTATCTCTACTTATCTATGTAGCTACCTTGCCAAAAAGAGGTTTGGCAGTTTACCAAATGCAAACATTTATTAAGAAATGCGTACCAAAGATCAGGCAGAAGGTGGAGGTGTGGATACAAAGGTATTACTGTTTCAAGAAAGGCTGCTTCTCAACCAGCACTAACTGGAAACCCATCTGCAAAGGTATGGATTTCCTTTCTCTCTCACAGGTGGTTATTGCTGCTGCACGTAGGCTGTGGCACAGCCCTGGGCAAGCCACACCACAGTTCTTGCCCTGTGCTGCAGGTAGGGGGAGGACAGAAATCACCCCTGCCCAGCCCAGTATCTTCCTCTCCCTCCCATTCTTTGTGCCTTTTGTTATTCTCGCCAGTGGAGTTTTCAAAAGCAAGAATCCTGCTTCCTTTGGCTACTCAGAGTGTACAATATATTTGATGTCTGGGACATCAAACAAATACTTGTGCTCACAGAGCAGAAATAATTCCAGACAAAAGACGACTATGGCCATGTGGAGAATACAAAAGAGACAGGGTCAGGAAATTACCAGTCAAGTCAAAGAAGAGGCTGCCTCACACACCCTGCTCACTGACAGAAAGGAGCTAGTAGTTGGTGAGGACCTGCTCAGAGCACTCTGACTCTGGCCCCAGGCTGGTAATGGCCAGGCTGCTGTCTTTCCCCATGTGCTTTTTGTGGGATCCCCTCATGCTACTTTCTGCACAATCTGAACTGCTTGTGCATGTTCCTAAACCTGGGTTTGGCCATATAATGGTGAACAAATAAATGCATCCCCCATTTCCAAGGAAGCAATTAGCCTTTGCATGGAAAAGCCAGGCCCATTTCTCCTAGGCTGCTAAGCACCTGGGGAAACAGAGCCAGTGGGTTCTATGTCCTCCTGTCCCTGTGTTCCTGGACACTGCAGGGGGCGAGATTGGGTTGGGACCTATGGGATTTTCTCTGCTCTTCAGGAGCTGGCTTCTGGCCACTCTTTCCCACTCCCCTCTGCTTGTCTTTCCCCCCTCATTGGGGCTATGAGAGTTAAAAGGTGAATTAATTGGAGAAGGAGGAAGGGATCTCCCCAAGACTCAGGGAGAGCTGTGCTCACAGTATCAGTTCTAATTCACCTTGTTTTTGCTTCTGTTTTTAACTCTTCAAAATAAAATTAAATTTTAAAAAACTAAAGAAAATTCACCTTGCGTGGAGGGTGAGAGGCATTTTAATGGCGCTGTAGAAGAGTGGAAGAGAAAGAAAGAGGAATAGCAAATCAAAGGAGACAGGCAGACAGAGAAACAGAGGCAGAGACAGAGAGAGACTGAGAGAGACAGAGGGAAAGAGAGAAGTGCAAATCCAAATGTCGATGTGTAGACACAGTGAGGAGAGCCTGCTGGCTGACAGGGTGATTTATTGGATTCTTCCAGTTAATCACTGCCGGCCTGTGGCCAAACGGATCTCCAGCAAAGCTGAAAGGCAGCCGAGGGAAACAGGCTTATAAGCATAAAGCCGCATAATGGTGTTCAATGAAGTGTGAGACTTTTAGTTCAGTCTCGCTGAGCCGGCCGCACCGCCGGAATGTCAAAGAGGGATTGTGGGTGGAAAAATTATGGATTTAAACTGCTAGCTGTAAATGAGGTCAATATGTCTGGTTCATAAACAGTCCGAGCCTATTCCAAGAATGCAGTGAGGGGGAAAATTAGCGTGAAGCCAACACTGTAGACAAACCTCATTGAGATATAATTGCAGCTATAAATACAAGCGAAAAGCTTACCGAGTGCAATAAAATAGAGACGCGCTTTTTTATTCCCCCTTCTTCTTCCTTCTTTGAATCTATGCATTTGTTAAGGGCTGTGCATCCCTAATGCTCCTTTCATCTCTCCCTCCCTCTCCCAGTGACACCCAGTGTTGCAATTAATTGACTGTTCTTGATCTCCCATTCCATTTTATTCAGGCGAGATTGGAAAAAATCAAAAGAGCACATCTAAAGCATTTTCTTCCCTTTTGCTTTTCTATTTGAATCAGGTTGAAATGTGTGGAAAAAAAAGCTGCGCTTATTATTTTTTTTTTATAAAGGGGGAGAAATCCCAGGAAAAAAGTCTTTTTAAACTAATACATCTGTTAGATCATTTGAGTAGCAGTTTAATGAAGGGACTTCAAAGGCACCGACTGGACCCTACCGTGGGGATTCACTCGAGGGCTACCTGGTTTTGCCTCCTGAGACACTGGCTCCAAATTAATATATTTTTCATTTTCTTTACATTCCAAAGACTCTCATTACTTTATTTTGTATTCAAGCTCAAAGGACAGAGGACAGATATTAGCAAACTTGCTTTGCCTGGTTTAAAAGCCAATACAGTAATAAATTGAAGTCTAATAGCTCTGGTCAGGCTGTCTTTCCCCCTAAACCAATTGATTTAAATGGCAGTAATTTGGCCAGTGAGGCTAGTCCTGTTGAAATTAAAGCCATTAATATAATAGCACAAGTCCTGAATGAAATCCATCTGCAGGAAAGGCTCCCCCCGGTCACTAGTTTCATAACTGTCCAGGGATGTCCTGAAACACCCACAATTGTGCAAATAAAAATTACAGATTACAGCCAAGACCCTGAGAGGCAGGGGGAGAGAGAGAGAATGAGTGAGAGAGAGAGAGAGAGAGAGAGAGAGAGAGAGAGAGAGAGAGAGAGAGAGAGAGACAGAATAGAGTATGAATAGACTGGTGCGAGCCCATGCATTTAAAGCAAGTGAGAAAATGACCTGACAATTTCAAGGGAAATGACCTTGGTTATTAGTAACAGTGAAAGGTTAATTGTATTAATAACAAGAAGCAGTGTTTCTGCAGGAGAAGCCTGGAGCATCCTTCTTGCCTCCTCCCCTCAGCCCACCAAAGGGATATTTTTCTCTTTAACTGTTCTGCCTAGACTTCACAGAATCTCCCCAAAATCAAAATTTATTGTGTCAGTGCAGGAAACGGGATCCTCACAGGGAATGGGAAGGTGGAGACGTGGATGTACGTATTTTGACCCCGGCTTTCGATACCAACCGTCTGCAGTTGGCTCAGAGAGCATAACCTTTGTCAGTTTACGCTGAGGTATCCAAGCAAATGGGATGTGGATTTGAGAATTAGAAATGCAGCTGCCGCTTTCACCAGTAAGTGTGAGGCAGTGTTTAAAGCAGAGCAATTGTCTGCCATCTGTTCCAAGGGAAGAGAGTGCTTCCTTCCAGGCCACAGAGGGCCCCAACTGAGGAGCCACGGGTATGGGGCCTTTCGCCTTTCTGTGTATCTGAAGAGTAACAGTAAGACAACGATGCACACGGTCACAGGTGACTGAAGAAAGAAGCGGCACCGATTCACAGTCCTAAGTGGATGCCCACAGGTCAGAAGCCAGTAAGAGGGGCCGTGAGTTTGACAGGGAATTAGGGTTAGGGATCAGGAGTCCCAGGGTCTATCTTATCTTTTGTCAGCTGGGCAGACATGGACAAACACTTTCATTTGACTTTGAGTTCTGATTCTTTTTTAAAACTTTTTCTCTATTTTTCATAGTTTGTTATGGGAATCAAGTGAAAGTCCACCAGAGAGTACTTGGTAATCCTTAATTTTTGATATAACATGAAACATATTTAAGATATCAGTAGAATGGCTTGTATGACTTATTATCCAGTGACTATTCTAGGAGTTACCGTATAACTTTATGATATATGTTTCATATTATTTATTTTTATACATGTGTAATAATAACAGAAAAGGGAATAGATGAATCCAGCTTTTTTTTTTTTTTTTTTAATAACAGGGATTGAACTCAGGACTTTGTGCTTGGCAGACAGGCACTTAAGCCACTGGGCTATCTTCCCAGCCCCAATCTACTCTTTTAAAATCTATTTACTTATTTATTTATTTATTTGGTACAAGGTCTTGCTACACAGCTCAGACTCATAGTGATCCGCCTGTCTCAGCCTCCCCAGCACTGGGATTACAGGTGTGTACCACAACGCCCAGGATTCAAGTTTCAGTGGCTGGCACTACACTCCCAAGATTCCAGGCACGGGACAGCAGGTGGTATCTGAGACTGAACCCAGATCTTTGTGCTTGTCTAGCAGGCACTTAGACTGCTGAGCTATCTGCCCAGCCCTGGGTCCAATCTTCACTGGATTCTTACTATGTTTAGGACACCATGATAGGATCTTTTCCATGTGCTAGTTCATTTATTTTTCATGTCATTCTGAGATAAGCATCATTTTTGTCTATTTTATAGGTGAGAAAGCAATCATTTCTGGACACAGTTTTAATGTTCTTTGGGAACACAGAATGATTGCCACCAGATAATTTTACTCAATTATTTGTGATTAATTTAGCCCCGTAGGACTAAATGCTAAATGCCAATTGCATTGGTCCAATTTTCTTTATTATACTAACATATCTGAGTTAGGCCATTTTAAAAAGAAAAGGCTTGTTTAATTCACGGTTCTTAGGATTGGGGTTGGGTATGGAGAGAGTCTCACAGCAGGTGGCAGGAGGCAGGGGTCACAATGCCAACAAGGGGCCCTGCATACAATCCAGGGGTTACACTTGCTGTTACAGTCACTCACTCTAAGAGCACTCAGGGATCCTACAAGAACTCCTTTAAGTCTCTTCTGAGGGTGCTGTCCTATGGACCTTAGGATTCCCCATACACCTCCTGAGGGTCCACACTAACTCCCAGCATTACCGTACTGAAGGCCCAAACTCCAACGTGTGCACCCTGAGTGGGGACCCTCTCAAGCCATATCCACACCAGTGAAAACATAAAAAACACAAGTACATTGCTTGTCTTTAATAACAATGTTCATGGCCCAAGCAAAGACTTTTGATAGTTCTGTGTTCAGTCCTCGTTATGAATTGCTGTAGCCTATCAAGAAAGAAAAGATTTGAATGAGTCTTTCATTGCTTCTTCTAAACTTGTTGTATTGCTCTGCAGTTCATATGCATGCATGTGTGCTGTACACACATGTGCACACATGCATATACACGAGCTTATGAGCAGGAAAAAGCAAATATTTTTTGGCTTCTTCTGTGATTTGGCCCTGAAAAAGTGAAACAACAGAATATGTACAGAGCTCCCTACAAACACCTTCTTTCTTGCTGAAAAGATAATGTTGTGATCTCTCAGTCTGGATGGGATGAGTCTATAGTACAAAGCAGAAAGGTAGAGGCGACAGTCCCTCTCACACCTCCCACAGTCAGGAGGAGGGCATTCCCCACCGAGATACAGCAGCAGGAGTGGACAGTACACTATTTGTAAGTCAAGGCAGCTTTTAGGGAAGCATCTCTAGTGGAGTTTTGAGCTCATGGATACCCAAGTAGCTTGACCTTCACTCAATATACTCAACAAATTAAATACATTAAAAAGGAGGGAAATACTTTTTTTATGTAACATAATAGTCAGTTCTGTTGTTATTCATATTTATATATGTGGCTAATACAAGTATATGATGCACTGAACAATTAAGTAGGACCCTTAAAGGAGGAAAAATAAAAATGCTTGAAGTCTTCAATACTTAGAATCTTTTTGAAGTTCAAATTAAACTTTGAGATATGATAAATTGTTTTAGGTTTTCCAAAGAGACAGATTGTAGGAGCCATGTAACTAATAGAGACTTAATTCCTCCTGTGGCCCAATGTCATCTGTCCCTTCACTGTCCTCAGAGTGGCCCTGAAAGTGCCTCCCTCTCTTCCTGACTGTGTGTTCCTCTCACCTAAATGTGGGCTGCAGAAGGAAGGGACTGCTTTCAAGGGACACTGTGTTTGCGCATTGCTATTTATCTTGCGCCTCAAAATTGGTGAACTAGCATTTCACCAGCATCCCTGAGAACAATGAGAAGAACAGAGGGAAATAAAAGAGAGATAAATAGATAATAAAGCAACAACAACAAACATACTATAGGTGGAATAAAATGTGTTATGAGAAAAATTAAACAGGAGCTGGACAGAGAAAATGAAAAAAAATAAAAAGATGCTTTTTTGTCCAGAGCAGTCAGGGATGTTCTTTCTGTTGTGGTACATTTGAACAGACTAGCAGGAAGCAAAGGAGGTAGGCTCGGCATAGTATTTTAGGAAGAAGGATCAGTAAGTGAAACATCCCTGAGGAATGTTTGTGATTCTCTGGTTAGCAGCTTCAAGTATTTTTTTTCCTCTAAGTTCTACATTTTCTTAATTATTCAGTATAGTCAATAAACTCATTATATATCTTAGCACATGATATCTCCTCCTTCTCTAAACTTGTGCATGCACCTCCAGGTATGTAAGCAGCTCTCCTAAGGGAAGAGGTAGAGACCACACTCTTCTCCCACCCATAAATTTTCCTGGGAAGAAAAATGCTTAACAGGGATGAACTAACTTGCCTGGGAATGGCCATATCTCAGCGTAGAATAGAGCTATTTTGTTCCCATCTCTTCTCTGAAGTCAGCTCCAAGTAGCTTGGCATGAAAGATTTTGATTCCTTTTGTGAGCTTTCCTCAGGAGGAGATGGCCCACCACAGAGCCACTACAGGGGCTCAAAGATCCTAGAAGCCTTGGCTTACAGCAGCCCTCGACACTGCTGAAATGGGAGCTGTGCTACTGAAGTGTCATGGAAATCATCTGAATAGGCCCAGTTCAGTCAGTTTTGCAAAGCTTTTGGGCCAGTTCCCACCACTTACAAACTACTGTATTCACAAAAAGAGCCTCTTGGTTTTGAGGACCTCTGCCTCACTGAAGTTTCTCACTCACCAACTTCAACCACAACTTAAGCCAAAGCACTGAGCCAAAATCTTGGGAAAGTAAAAAGATGGCTAAAATAAAAAAGATCTAGTTGAATTAGAGACTTTTTCTTTCCAATTAACAAAACAGTAGGAATATAGTTAGGCCTGCCAACTAGTGAGACTTACCTGAAATGTTTGTTATGCTCTGCCTTAAACTTCTAACATCAGGGTTAGAATCAATATGTGTAAATATTTGCTTGGAAAATCCTGCTTCCTTGTAGAGATACCAATGCACAATAGCTTAAGACTATATTCCCATTGTGATAACCTGGGAGTCTTTTTAAAAAAATATTGAAAGAATACTTACCATAGGATCTAACCTCAGAATGGAGTTATAGAAGCAGTGCTGTTATCTATGGACACAGCGTTGTCCACCAGATTGCTAGGTTTTCATTTTTCATATTATTCATGTCTTTCACTGCCCTTTACCCCAGCTCCTAGCAACCACCATCCTTCTTTTGTCTCTCTGATTCCTATGGTCTGAAAGTGTCTCCAAACTTCCTGTTAGAAATTGCAACAATTTACCGGTGTAAATTTACCTGTTAGAAATTGCAACCACAATTTACTAGAGTCTTTTGGAGGAGCTTACCTCATGAATGCATTAATTCAGCAACAAATAGGGCTTGCGGCATGATGCTTGTTCCCATTTGCCTTTTGCCATGTGAAGGGAGACAATGTTCTTCCTTAGAGGAGGTGGTGTTGAAGGCGCCATCTTGAAAATGGAGCAAGTCACCATATGGTGTTTTGGTCTTGAATTTCCCAACTTCTAGAGCTGTGAGAGATAAATTTCAGTTCTTTGTAAGTTATCCAATCTGTGGTACTCTGTTACAGCAGCAAAAACTGGCTAAATGAGACAGTTTTAGGTACCTCATGTAAACGGAATGTGACAGTGTTTTTCCTTCTGTGACTAGCTTATGTCACTTTCCATAGTGCTCTCTAGCTCCATGAATGTTTTCTAATATTGGAGAATTTTCTTCCCTTTTAATAATGAATATTATTCCATTGAGGAATGTCCCAAAGAGATATTTTCTTGACCCCCAGGGACTTCTTTCCATAGGTGATAAGAATGTTCAAGTGCCTGGTCTTTAAGAGCTCAATTGTTAAACAAATAATCCTAAGAAAACAGACTTAAATTTGCTTAGCTAGCTCCCCTTCCCCCTGTTTAAACTCTCTCTCTTGTCTACCACAATCTTCTTACTATAGGAAGAAATTGATCCAGAAGGAGGATTCTCAATTTGCACGTCTCTGTCCTACCCTGTTGTTACATTCTAAATTTATTCATTTGTGCCAATGGAAGTCCCCAAGGCATGTAACAAGGCTTTCTTAATGCACAGTTGCTTTATTCATGCTCAGGAAGGGGTGGTGTCTTGTCACAGTCCCCAGTTGGTAGTATACTCTCATGACTTGTACATAGTGTCCTTGTTTCTTCTCTTCCTTTTGTCCATAGTCCACACCACTTCTGTTCTCTCTCATTAGGCAGTCATCTTCATAAGTTTAACACACATCATTTTGTTTATCTTGATAAGAGCCATACTGTTTCCTGCTATGTTTTATTTTCTAAGTTAATAGCATATTTTTAAGAAGTCTCAGTTTTATAGAAAAAACTGAGTGGAAAGAATGAATTTCCATGGATCAATCTTCTATGCTTGCTTACAGATTCCCCCTTTGTTAAAGGCTTCTTTTGAGTGTTTCATTTTTTAAAGTAGTCAGTGGGTCAAAACTGATATACTTGTATTAAAATTCATAGTTGAAATTAAGCTTTACCCTTTGACTTCAACATTCTACAAATTTTTGCAGATGCATCACGGATGTATCCACCATGAGAGCATCGCATGGAAGAGTTTCACTGGGTGCACAATACATCGTGTTCCACCCATTCATGCCTCCTCTCCCTCAAGACTCCTGGTAATCATGGAAGATTTTTTAAGTGATTAATATTTTTTAAAAGCAATAAAAATGATACAGAATTTCAAAACAAAGATGTTAGGAAATCATCAATAATTATTATACTGCATGTCATTACCTTCAAAGTCATTCTCCAGATTACCAGACATAGGCAGGCAAAATTGACCAAACATTTAAGCCTTAACTTTTTCATGGAAAGTTTTTACACTTTCTATAATTTTACCTTTTCCAGAATATCACATATTTGCAATCATGTAGTATGTAGCTAGCTTAATATTGATCTTTTTTTCTTAGCAGTGTGCATTTAAGTTTCACCATGTCTGTTCCTGGCCTGACAGGTTATTATGTTTTTAGCACTGAACAGCATTCCATCAAATGAAAATGCCACAACTTGCTTGGCCACTTACTTATTGAAACACCCAGGGTACTTCCACAGTTTTATAATTATGAACAAATACAAACCTGGAAATTTTTTCTTTTTAGACCATATATTTCTTTTCTTTTTTACATTTTAGTACAGGGTCTATAGAGTCTCACTATTCAGACTGGACTCTTAGTGATCCTCCTGTTTCTGGCCTCCCAAGTGCTGGGATTACAGGTGCCCCCATCATGTCCAGTCTCAATTGCCATCTCAGTGTGTCCCAGAGGCAGGGCCAGCATGGCTTGCCCAGAGATCGAACCCCAGTCACTGTGCCTGGCTAAGTAGGTCCTTTAGTCCACTGAGCTATCTAACCATATATGTATTAAGCCCTAGACCATATATTTTAAGGTGTATTGAAGATTTATTTATTTATTTTGGGTTATGGGTTACATATGGTCTCCTTTTCTCTTAGCTCTGTATGAAAATCCCAAGGTCCATACATCTTCATAGCCACTTATGCATTTTACCATGCTGCTCACTTTAGAAAGGTCTTATTTCTCTTTTAATTTGCATTTATCTGGTTATAGTAACTACGAGTTCCTTAACCTGTTGAGCTTCCTCTTCTTTTTTTCTTTTTTTGGTGAAACTGGGGATAAAACTCAAGTGCTTATTCCACTGAGCCATCTCCCTGGTACCCAAGCTTCCTCTTTTCTAAACTATACTTTTAGGTCCCTATAAACATTCCTTTAAGGATAAAGCTTCCTTGTGGCCAGTAGATAAATCCATGATCACTGCAATACTTCACACTCTTAAAAAAGGTAAGACTTTCAGAAATTCATTTCTTCCTGCCACATTCAGAAAATATTTTTGCATTTTCCCAGCCCCCAGCTGTTCCATGCCAAGGATGAATGCTAACTGCACTCTGATACTCCAGACCACCATGATGCTCAAATCCATTGCAGACAAAATGACACTGGAATAGTGTAGTTTTAAATGTTATAGCATCATTGTTTTTTAAAAGAAAGCATTTGATTAAGGTAACAGGAGAATATGTACTTAATTCTTAATAATTAGGAATAACAAGCATAGCATGAGCTTTGAGAAGAAATGAAGTTCCCACTGAATTATGTACAGGAAACTTCATTTGATGAAAAACAGAAGTCTATAACACTGCTCACCATCGTGTGCAATATTTATGCCTTGCTGAGGGGCTTGTTTGAAGAGTAAATATATGCATAGTGTTACCTAGGTGCTTGCTCATTAATATGGGTGAAGAAATAAAAAGAATCATGCTAGCTGGTTGTAACTTCTCACTATTCTGCTCAAAATGATATTAACTTATAGTGTTATACATGTCATTTATTGATACTGTGATGTTTTCTTGTATGTACTTTTTATATCAATTATTCTATCCTCAAAAGTTTCTTTCGATTATGTGGGATTCAAATGTTCTCAATTCCATACTGTTGGCTCTTATTTATCAGTCAACATCTACCCATTTTATTCTTACCTAATTGATAATTTCTAAGAGATTGTGGAAAAATCTAATGGGATAGTCTGTTCCTATTTAAAAGCAAAGGGAGAATGTTGTTATTTTAACTTTATTTTTCCTTTTCTTAGCCAAGTATAATTGACATAAAACTTTATATACTAGAGGTGTTCAGCATGATGACTTCATTGTAGTTTGAAGTGATTGCATGATTAATGAACACACCTGTCATCTCCTCTATTTGCCACTTCGGTTTTTGTGGTGAGAACACCCAAGGTATCTTCTCACATCCAGTCTCCAGTGTACAGCCCTGTGTCATTAACAATAGTCACCATACTGTAGATTAAGCCTCCTGGCCATACGCATGCCATGCAATTGGAATTCTGTGTCCTTCTACCAACAGCTTCCATCTGTTCACCCTCCAGCCCCTGGAAGCCACCATTCCATTATTTATTTCTCTCAGTTCAACTTTTTAAAATTATACCTTCCACTGAGATCATAAGTGACTTATATTTCTCTATCTGTATTGCTCCATTTAGCATCATGTCTGCCAAGTTTAGTCATTCAGTTGCAAATGACAAGGTTTCCTCTTCTTTAAGGATGAATAATATTTGTGTATGTGTGTTGATGCACATGTACACAAAATAGAATGTTTTCTTTATTTTTTCATTAGTGGATATTTAGGTTGTTCACATATTTTGATTAGAAATATCAGTACTGCAATGAAAATGGGGATGCAGGTATCATTTCCAGCTTCTGGTTTTGTTTCCTTTGAATAGAAATCTAGAAGTGGAAATGCTAGGCCTTATGGTAGTTTCATTTTTGATCTTTCTAGGAAATCCTGTACTGTTTCCTGTCATGACTAGTCTAATATACATTTCTACTAACTATGTCAAAGTGTTCCCTCTTCTCATTATCTTCATTAACACTTGTTATCTCTTGTGTTTCTTTTTCTTTTCTTTCTTTTGTCTTTTCTTTTCCTTTTTTTTTTTTTTTTTTTTTTTTTTTTTTTTTTTTTTTTTTTTTTTTTTTTTTTTTTTTTTTTTTTTTTTTTTTTTTTTTTTTTTTTTTTTTTTTTTTTTTTTTTTTTTTTTTTTTTTTTTTTTTTTTTTTTTTTTTTTTTTTTTTTTTTTTTTTTTTTTGATGGAACTGGGGATTGAACTCAGACCCTTGCACTTGCCAGGGAAGCACTTATTCTACTGAACCATCTCCCCAGCCCCTTGCCTTTCTGATAACTGTCATCCTGATAGGTGTGAGGCCTTAGCTCACTAACTGAATTTACATTTCTCCGATGAACAACAATATTGAGCATAATTCTAAATGTCTGTAGGCCATTTGTAAGTCTTTTTGGAAGAAATTCCTTTTAAGACCTTTGCTTATGTTTTAGTTAATGCTATTTGTTTTCTTGCTATTGAGTTGTTTGAGTTCCTTATATACTTCCAGTAATAACCTCTTATCATCTGTATGGTTTGTCAAGATTTTATCCCATTCTTTAGGTTGTCTTTAAATTTTGTTGATTGTTTTCTTTGCTCTATAGAGTCCCTCTAAGTTTGGTGCAATGGGATTTGTCTATTTTTGCCAACGTTGTCTTTGTTTATATTAAAAAATCATGTCTAAGAAATCATTACCAAAATCAATGTCAAGGAGTCATGTTATTTTTACTGGTTTCCAAGGTCTATTTAAGTCTAAAATCCATTTCAGGTTAACTTTTTGCTCCTATAGAAGAAAGTCCAGTTCCTCTCTTTGTTTTCCTTTCCTTCCCTTCCCTTCCTTTTCCTATCCTTTCCTTTCTCTTTTCTTTTCTTCTTCTTTCTCTCTTTCCATTTTTGAAGAGCATATATTTTATTCTGATGAGAATTTTCAAATATGCCCTTTACTTCTTAGTTATTCCAAACTCTAAAATGTCAGTGTGTTAAGGTGATAGAATTGGGAATTCCCTAGTGGGAATTATAAGTATACTTGAGGATAAAAGTTTATTCAAAGTAATTGGGGTCTCTACATTAATGTCTTCTTTGAGGCATGTACTATTTTGTTAAAGTGCTATTTAAATTTTCTAGAAGTTTTATGCCATGTTGAACAATGTAAATGTCAATTAGCAGGGATCCTAAATAGGTGCTGGTTGAATAAAAAAGAGAATGTCGGATTTAAGACTGAATTTCCTCTCCCCAGGAAGATCTGAATTTAATAGAAATAGTTTGAAGAAAACAAAACAGACAAACAAAATAAACCTTGAAAACCTTAACCCAATAGTACTTTAGAATTTGAAAAGACTAGAAGCAAAAGGGATAGCTTAAATAAGTGGAATTAACCAGACACCATTCAAGTGATACCTCATGACAATCATCGAATTATCTACTTACAATTTCATTTTATTCCATTCACAAAGGTCGTCAAGGGCCTTCTATGCTTGTGGTTGAGCTGAAACGCTTGAGTAATTACCCATTCTCACAGTTTCATGATGAAAACTGATAAAATTGACATAATATATAATACAGCCTATCGTGAGTTTTGTTCATGAGATATGATCACTGTTATTGGATGAAAGAGATAGGAAATTACTCTTTCTGAAGAGACTTCAGACACCAGGTGACTTCTTGGAGGAGCTAGCATTTGAGGTGGATCATAGATCCGAGGAGTTCCAGCAGTAGACTAGTAAAAAAGGATAGGAAAAATAAAATTATCAGGGACCAACCTCAATATTACATATGACTAATAAAGACAAAAAAGAACACGACAAAAATCTCCAAGGCCACAAGGCTGATAATTGGTTAGTTCTTCTCACTTAAACCATCCCCTTTACTTCTAGTCCTTCCAAACTCTAACATATCAGTGTGTTAATGCCTTAACCTATATCTCTAAAGTGAAGAAATAATGGGCACATCATTCAACTATGTCTTGCTGCCCTTTCAACCTTTTCCAAGGACAGAATCTTTCCTTTTTCATTCTTAGGTTGCCTTGGTATGCTACTGTGTTGTGACAATCAAGGCTGATTATCTTGGATTAGTTATACTCTTGAGTTTAATTTTCCTTTTGAGCTGTTAACCATTCCAAATATGTGAGAGTTTGTGATTAGTTTTGCTGAAGAGGTTTTCTGTTTGGGAACCTAGGTAGCTTTTCAACCCTGTTCTTCTGGCAGCATTATGCAGATTCAGTAAGAACTCTGGAAATTTGGGGAGACAAAGAGATGTTAAACCAATATAATGGTAGTGTTTACTACTATATGAGTAATATAATGGCTTTTCCCTAAGAGATCAGACTTAACAAAGAAGTCCTGTCACTGTATGTTTAATTATAGAGGCTGACCTAGCCCTTTGTGAGCCTCTCCTCACCTAACCTTTATGGAAAGAAGGCAGCCATAGAAAAAAGGTATTTTCTACCTTTGCATCTTACTTGAAATGCTAAGTCATCTAATTTTCATGGACAAATGAATACTGCATGCTAAAAACTTGTTGACATTTGCATAGCAAGGGTGTACTTCCAATTATTGGGTTCTCGAAAAGGGATTTGGGCAGGGGCACAGTGGATTTATATATATTTCTTGCAGGCATAGTGAATGCATCTGAAGACAATCATAAGAAAATAATGAGAAGGGAGGAAAGATATTTAAGCATGGAAACCAAGAAAACTGACTCCCTATCTTAGGTAGATAACTGGATTTTGAGAGTGAACTCCCAAGACCTCAGCTTTCTTGTCTGCAGCATGAAAGTGGATTAGATTACTCTGAGACCTTTTCCCTTTTTTTCCTGAAGTCTCAAATGGCAGTTTGATGTGAGCAGTGTTGTGTAATCTGGTTTTTGGTTTCTGGGTGGAATTCTCATCTATGACACTACTATTTCCAATATGCCTTCCCCTTCCTTTATGGCTAACAAAAAGCTAATGTGTAGTTCTTGTCGGGGGGCAGCACTGCATCCACATTAGGAGAGTAAGCCCCTTTCCCAGCATGCTTTGCAAGTTGGTTTGGCCAAGTGACATTCCTCTAACCAAAGAGAACTGAGAAAAGTGTTGGAAACTCCAAGACCTGTTTTTCCCCAAAAATGAAAGACCCTCAAATACCACCATTTTTCCTTTCCTCTCCCACTAAAATGACTAAAGTTGCAGTGGCCATCTCATGACTCTGGCAGAGTTGTTTTGTAGCAGATAAATCGGGTACCCATTGATCTCCAGAAGTACTAGACGGCATGAAAACACCCTGATTTGTTTAAACTGTTTGCAAAATCATCCTTCTTGAGACCTTTCTAGAAGGCCGATGTGATAAGCCCAGTTAATTGAAAATAGTCTGATTAGAATGAAGATGTTCATTAAAAGTGTTAAATGCTTACATTTTAATATTGATTGTTGTATAATCTCAAAAGTTGCCTCCCAGAAAATACATATTGGAAAAATGGATATATTTTTAAGTATTTTAAGTAAATGAATATATTTACTTATTTCAAGGTATCTGTATTATACATCTATTGACTATATGGCCAAGAACAACTTAGAGCACAGGACTATAAAGGGATGACCATGGAAAAACTTGTAACTTGAAAGTTGCCTTGTTAGAATTTCAGTTGTCTTTTTCCTACCATTAACATTTGGAGTTTTTACTTTTCAATAGGAATATAATATGCTAATTCACAATAACTACTCTCCAGAAAATGCTTAAGCAAAGGAGTATATAGACATAATGGAATTGTAATTTATAAAGGAATAATTTTATTATTTGATGGCCAAATAAAAGTTTTCTTTAGGGTTTCTTTTTAAATCATATTGAATATATCTAGATGGGCAACATGTTCTGAAATATGTGTATAGGAAAGCATGCCTGAATCAAGTTAATGAATATATATTCATAACATTATTTTTGGGAATAAGTGAGGACACTTAAATTTACTCAGAAGCTTTCATGAATATAGTATAGTTGATAACTATCTTCTCCATGTTGTATAATTATTGTATCAATGTATTCCTTCCATACAGCTGAAATTTGGAATCCTATGAGCAATTTTGCCCTGACCCTGTGTTTCCTTGGCCTTGTGACCACTATTCTTTTCTCTACTTCTCTAAGTTCTTTAGGATCTCTTTCAGTTGTAGGAAAAAAGTGGCCTGCAAATGAATCAACCCTACTTTTACATGAGGCCAACTCAGGACTTATAGTGTAAGTTGAGAAAGACCCATTCAGAAGTTCTTTTCTTTCTGAAATAAAAGGAAAAGCTGGTAATATGTTTTTATAGATGAACCCAACACAATCCATGTTTTGCAAGTAGTTAGGAATAAGCACACACATCTCAATGTATTGTACACACACACACACACACACATTTCACTCACCTATTACTCTGTTTTCAGCTTGTGTTTATCACAGTGACACTGGTATGTGCAAGGTGACACCAAGGAAGCACAGCCAGGTACTATTTCACTATACAAAGAATTTGGCAGTTAAGTAGTTTCTTGTGAATAAAGCAAGCATACAAAGACTCCACCTGCTAGAAAGCTGTGACCCTTAGCCTCATGCTTCCTCCCAGCCCCTGCAGCCAGGTCATTGAAGGCCACACCCCGCACTTATGGTAGAACGATGTGGGGAAAGCATACGCACTGTTTAGAAGTGCTCCATGTCTCAGACATCTGGCTTTCTCTCTCACACAGTTGCTGACATGAAAACCTTTGATGTATGGGCTTTCAACGTTCAGTGTGTTTACAGAGTGGTCCCCAACCGGGATCTCCTACTGGAAGAAACACAAGATATGATCCACAGCATAGTACATTTCAATTAAAGCAGAAAGGATTTGTTACTTCCATTGACAGTGCAATAAGAATTTAGAAGATGTAGCTAGAATGCAAAATAGGTTTTATATATATATATATATATATATATATATATATATATATATACATACTACTTAGAGTATGATGTTCGGCTGTGTGCTAACTTGGAGCAGATCATGCTGTCTTCACATTCTCACCTTCAGCATTTATTTCAAATCTAGGTGCCAGGGAAGAAGAAAGGATTCAAGTTGGGAAGGATCACAGGGTGCAGGGGGTGAGTGGAGGAAAGCACACAGCCCACCTTCCCTGTGGTGACGCGGTGGTGATTTGGCGGTGGCATACTGGCTGCGAGATGGAAGGTTTAGGGGCACTTCACAGGTGCCTCTTTTGATAAACATCTCACGGTGTAGATTGAACTCAGGACTTTCCCAGGAGGGAGCAGGTACTGGTGAAGCTCCATTTGTGATTACTCTAAATTACAATTGCTCCTGCTGTGCCAGTCCCGCCCCTGCCCGTGGGGTGCACTGAGTCAGTGGATGAGACCGGGCTTGGTGGCACACGCCAGTAATCCCAGCACTTGGGAGGCTATAAACAGGAATATCACTCAGAGTCTGATCTAGTAGTGAGACCCTGAACACCCTGTGGACCCTTCCCTGAAATTAAAAAAAAAAAAAAAATTGCTGTGTGTGTGTGTGATTCTTTATTTTTATTTTTTAAAGATAATAAAAATCATTAAAAAAATTAGGAATGGTACAGAATTGCACTAAAAGAAATGATAGGAATTCAACAACGGTTGTTATATTGGGTATTGTTGCCTTCTAGTTAGCTGTTTAGATTCAGATTACCAGGTACAAGCATGCAAACTTGGTTAAAAATTAAAAAGAAAAAACATACACACTAACTGTTCCTTTTAATATACCAGTAGAAATTAACCGTACAGTTACTCAAGCTATCCTCTGTGTATACATAGATTTTTCCCTTCCTTCTTTCTTTTCTTTTCTTCTTTCCTTCATCACAGTGGTCGGCTCGATATAGAAGAAAGCCTTTGACAAAGTCCGACACTCATTCATGAGAAAAACCCTACAGAAAATCCAAGTCCATGGTGTTTACTGCAATCTGATAAAAGCCATCTCTGACAAACCACCAGCCAACATCATCCAACTACCCGTGGTCTCTTCCTTAGTGCTCCTAAAGCTGCCTGATGCCCATCACCTTGTCATGCTCAGTGTGTCAAGGTCTGAATCTCCACTTCAGCATTCTACACAAGAGGAAACTGAAACGTTTCAAGGGAAGACAAAATTATAGAGAGCATATTTTTTGCCTAAGGAAGACAAACATAATGGCGCAATGGAAGAACATAGTTTTAAATATATGAAACTGGAAAACCTTGGGAAGGATGAGGATTTTCCTTTCTTTTCAACTGCAAATTAACTACATCACAACCTTTTTGTGGCTTTGGATTCTTGACCTTCTGATGCTCTTTTGCCACATCAGATATAAATTTGTGTTTGTCACTGTTGGAATCAACTCTTGGACTATTTACCACTATTTTGGAGAAAACCAAAAGAGTAGCCCACTTAGGATGTCTTCCTTAAGTTCCCTGTCATGTTGCTTTCATTGCTAATGCTGGAAACTCAAATGCTATAGTGTCTACCTCCTGAAGAATAAAGAGACACATCCTAATGCAGAAGCACATGCAGTCCTTCTGGATTTTGATTGACAAAACAGGCTCAATTAAGTTAGATCATCAGGACCAAGAAATACTTCAGATTTCCTTTGCAGGTTTTTCCCTCTCCCTTAATAGTTTCCTTCAAACCACTCAAGTGTTTTTGATTAGTTTTTACTAATTACTTTAAGAGCATCTTGATTTCTTCTACTCCTTCCAGCTGGCGGGAGTTTTTTCCTAACCTCTTTTTCTTCCTCCTTTCATGTTTTATTCTGCATTATAAGAGGCCTGCATAACCACCTGGCTACACTGCCCAAGAATTAGCCAAAGTCTCCTTAGCTCTTTGGTAAGGGTGGGAAGGAGTCAGAGAGAGAAACAAAAGTGAAGCCAGGGTCTCTTTCAGTGGACTGGGACAGGGGGACATCTGGGAATGCTCAGATGTTAATAAACTGTGTCTTCCATACTTCAAGTAAGACTACCCATACTCAGCCTGGTGAGTGTGTCTAGTATGTGTCTTAGTCCTCTTTAAAGGATAAACACATCAAACATCCTGTCAAGTTCCTCCTACTTATCATCCTGTGCTTGTCTGCATCTCATGCCTGTTGTTGAGGACAATGGTGATGACCTCTAGGGATTGGTACCCCAGCTGTACCCCGGAACCCACTTATTGGTCTCAAAGTCTCAACCCTGCAATTACACCTGAATACTGAGGTTTTAACTTAGGAAAAAACAAACAAACAAACAAAAAAACTCATGTATTAATATCTATTATCTTTAAAGAAAAACAACATGTGTGCCATCAGTTTCTTTCCACTGGCCTAGGCCCTAGGTCCTCCCTCAATCTTGGATAATGTGTTTTTAAATGCTCTGAGTTGGTATGGTAAAGCTCTGCCCTTATTTATTTATTTATTTATTTTTGTATTTTAGGGAAGGGTCTACTGTGTGCTTCAGGGTCTCACCACTAGATCAGACTCTAGTGATCCTCCTGTTTACAGACTCCAAAGAGCTGGGATTACAGGTGTGCACCGCCACACCCAGTCTCAATTACGAACTTAGCACGCCTTGGGGGTGGGGATGACACAGCAGGCCTGGGACTAGAACTCCTAGCCTCTGCACCTGCTTGCAGTCTGCCCTCCTTTTGGGAGTCCCATTAATCAATGTCCTGGAAAGCAACCCCAGTTCTTAAAAGTTCATCAGTCTTTTTTTTCTTCCAAACAAAACAGAAAAATTCTTCTTGGTATTTTTTTAATGGTAGCTGGGCTTTTCAGGTGCTTTTTCTCCTAAGTATATTTAACATGGGCCTCAGATTTGCGAATTTTATTTTAATATGGCTTTTAAGAAAGGAATGTATAGCTCAAAGTAGCAAAAGCACATTTGAAATAGTTGCGGGAATTGAGAAGACAAGACACCGGGAATATTGAGAGTCAATTCTTTTTTGAAATTTTCAATACACTTTCTGGATCAGCAACCTGGTCCCCCCACCCCCACCTTGACAAGAAACTCCATGGTTTGTAGGAACACAGTGGTTTAATAAAATTGGCCTTCTTCCTTCTACTAAAAGTTTACCTGCGAGAGCCCCGAACATAATAAAATCAGATTATGAAGGCAATCATATTTACTTGTAATAAATCAAATCTTGCAGACATCAGTTAAGTCTCCCTACTGCACTGGGACAATATCATGCGTGCATACATCAATACCTGAGGTGTCAGAAATATATTTCATAAGTTCAGAAAAATTGCACATACACTTGCAGCACCATTATGAGCAGTGAATTTGTAATGTGAACATTATGATGTATAAAGTGGCTTTGTTCCTACATTTAATAAGCACTGCATGTCAAGCCCACAAACATAATGGAATTTGCTGGTGATTTCTTACCATTAAATGTAGGTTATTGCTTTCAGGAAAAAAAGGAACTTTTCCATGCTTTGCTACCATTATCTATTTCTAAGCGCCCGACCTCCTTCAATATAGCAGCCGCCTCTTTAAATTAGTAAATAAATAAATAAATAAAAGCAGGCCCACCACTGTGACATTAAATTAGGTTGGACTAAAATAACTGTTGGCCCCACTCTTTGTCTGGAATTAGCTGCTATGAAAAGCTATGCCTTGCTTTTTCAAAGACCATATTTTAAAATTGCAGTGGTCCAAAAATCTCACTGTCTTCTGCAGAAAGGTCCCCAAACAATATGACATTTCCAGGGTAGCTTCATCAAACCTTTATGGCTTTTTTCTCCAGTGCAATACTTCAAATTGTTAGTTTATATATAAGTGGTATGAAATACAATATGAGTTTAAGGAGTTAGTAACTTTTGCAGTATAATCTGAGGGAGACAGAACTTGTGCCTATTTGTTTTAAACATCTTTTCATAGTTTTGGAGGCTATTACAGGAACAAACATATGCCTGCGCTTAGAGTCTTTAAGCAATTGCCTACAGAATGACAATAGTCAGTGTAAAGTGTTCTTTCCTGAATTTTTTGAAGAAGTACTTCTCTCAGAAACCTAGCTTTTTAGGATCTTGCTGCATTAGAGATTATCTTACTTTCTCTGTGGAGGAAGGATGGTTAGAGCAATTGTGAGGACTAGGTTCCATACCTTTATGGAACCAATGTTGTTCCAGAAGACCAGGGTGTCTCAGATGTGCCCTGGGATGCAAGAACTGAGTTCTATTAGGCAATAGTACCATCAGGTAAGTTCATTACTTCCTTTCTTTTTGTATCTTAGGGAAGGGTCTACAGGGTATTCAGGGTCTCACTACTACATTGGACTCTTAGTGATCCCCCTGTTTACAGCTTCCCAACAGCTGGGATTATAGGCACATGTCACCACACCCTGTCTCAATCAGTCTCAGCATGCCCCAGGAGCAGGGCCAGCAAGGCAGGCCCTGGGATCAAATCCCCAGTACCTGCGCCTGTTTGCGGGTACTTTAATCCACTGAGCTACTTGACCAGTCCCCCATTCATTACTTCCTACTGATCACAGTATTGGCATCTGGAAAGGTACTTCAGATTTTTCTAAGTTTTTCATTCTAGTCTTTCCAACTGGACTGCTCTGTCCAATTCCACTACACTTTTGTAGTGCCTTGATTGTTACTAGAATTTGGTAAATTGAAATGTTCGATGAAATCTCTATTTACCTGGGGTTTGCAGTGTAGGGAGACAGGATGATGACAGTGTGTGCAAGATCACTGATAATACAAAATCCTGTTCAATGTTCACTGAGACCTGACAGAAGATGTGATTCAGGAAAAGAGACAGGCTGTGCATGGAATGGGGGTTTGGCTCCATGAAGGAGGGTGTGTGTTATACCTATGCAGAATCTAGAAGGAAGGGGGCCAGGTAGACAGCTCAGCAGCATAAGAGCTTGCATGGCAAGTGGATGGTCCTGAGTTTGATCCTTGGTACTGAAAAAAACAAACTCTAGAAGGTAGAAATGCCTGGAAATGTACTTTGTAGGAGGAAGAAAATTAATTGCTACTTAATATTTCCCTTTAAAGCCTCCCCAGAATTTAAGCATTCTGCCAAGAGAAATTTGAAGCACCTCTTTTAAAAAGTTCAGAGTTTTTCTTACCATAGAGTATTTGTGATGAAACATTTCCCCTTTTTGAGTCTAAGCAATAAACTTTTCTATTCACAACTACTCTCAAAGCTGCTTCTTCAAAAACCACGCACTCCAGATCTCCAAAACAGCTTGATATTTCAAGCCCTGAGGTCTTATTGTTCATAATGGTAGATGCAGCAGAAAAGGAAAGTTTTGTGCTGTGAAGAACTAAAAATACCAGTTTTGTTTCCTTAAAAAAAAAAAGAAAGAAAAAACGAAGCAAATAGAGAAAGAGGAAGAGAGGCTACAGACCAACACTGCTTCAATACCTGCTAGATACCACGCTTCACATCATTGTTCTTTCATGCCTTTAAACCACACCATTATCATATGAAACAAGTACAAAAGTTACCCCGAGGTCATGGGCTGGGCATCCAATAGAAACACAGGACTCATGCTGCCAAAGGAAAAGATTTTATCTTACATTTAGGTCCAGCTGTTGGGATTATATTGCACGATTATCTACTGCATTTATTCTCTTTCTGATGAAATTATCTTCAATAGCAAATGTCTGATTTTCTTCAGTTACTTTTGCTTCTAAATTCACCTAATTTAGCTGACTACAACCTTAAGATTTTTTTTTTTTTTTTTTTCAGAACCGGGGATTGAACTCAGGCCCTTGCACTTGCCAGGGAAGCACTTACTCTACTGAGCCATCTCCCCTACCCAACAACCTTAAGATCTTAAGGCTCTTGGGCCTTCAGATGCTTTCTTTATTGCTAGGTGATGACACGACAGCAAATTTTATTTGTGGATTTAGTTTTCAATTAACCAGTTGAATGAATATGGTTTGAATATTTATGGCCTTTAACATTCCTATGCTGAAATGCTCCTCAAGGCAATAATATTAAGAGGTCAAGACTTTGAGAAGCTCTCATGTGGTGGAACAGAGTCCTTGGACAAGAAGTCCCAGAAAGACTTTGGACCATTTCTTCCATGAAAGGTGAGAATAAGAAGGCAGTTATCTGTGAGCAAGAGGCCACCAACAAATACCAGTTCTGTTTGTGCTCTGGTCTTGGATTTCTCAGCCTCCACAACTGTGAGAAAGAAGTCTCTTATTTATAAGCTACCAAGTCCATGGCATTTTGTTATAAAAGCCTACATAGCTGAACAAATGGATAGGTTACATAGCATTCATGCTTGAGAATGCCTTGTTTTCTTAATTATCTCCCCTCGCATTATCAAATATTGAGCAATAAGAATGCAGTATAGTTATTGTGTAATGTATTGGCTCACCTAGACTGAGCTACTTTTCACAGAAATCCCTTTCTCTGAGTGTCTGGCTAAGATGGGTTACCAGATAGTCTTTATGTCCAATGTATATATAAAAGCAAAGTGGCAGCTACACGATAACACCCATATTATTTATCTGTTGGTTTGCTTCCTTGGTGTAGATAGCAAATAATCTGATAAATGTCCCACCTCTTCTTGGTCTTCCTTTAGCTTCTCTGATTACTATGCTCAGTGAAATGTTTAGTCCACAAGGAAATGCACCATCTTCTACGGGTTCTCAGATCAGGATATGGGCCAATGAGAACTGGCATGGCTTTACTCCAGGCTTATGAGTTTTAGCTTGTGATCATCTGTCCCACCTGTCCCTGCTCCCTTGAACTGTCACAGGTGGAATTGCATGTCCCTCTTCCCTGTGAGACAACATATAGGGTACCTCTCCACTGATATTTAAGAATATGTCCCTATTTGGAAATAAGATCTTTTACAGGATTAATCAAGTTAAAATGAGGTTGTATGACCTCATTCAAATGAACCTAACCTTCCCTGACTTAAAAAGAGGACATTTAGACACAAATGCTTACACAGAGAGAATATGAAAGGAAAGGACACAGGAAGAATGCCATAGTAAAGTGGGGAACTGAAGAGACCCATCTCCAAGTCAAGGGATGGCCAAGCTTGCTAGCAAAGCTCCAGCAGCTCAGTGGACAAATGGAGCAGTTTCTCCCTCTTTGTCTTTGGAGAGCAAATCTGCTGATCAACACCTTAATTCTAAATTTCTAAACTCTAGGCCTAGATAATAGTACATTCCTGTTATTCCAAGCCACTCAGTTTCTGACATTGTAAGGGTTGCTCTATGGGCTTGAGGCTGGAGTATCAGACACAAAAATAACAACTTTATGAGGAAGACTTCATCAGCTTCCTCTGCTCTCTAAGATCAAGTCCTTAAGCATTTACCTAGTGGCTTTGTTTCTCTGATTAAGCTGGAACCAACAGGCAGAAAATAAATTTACTTAAAAAGGACTATAAAGCTCCAAGCACAGTTTCACAGTAGGTAATTTAGGGGTAACAAGAAGAAGAACATTACTATGATGCTAACAAATGGAATAAACCCAATGTAAAATGCTAATGGCTTATAAGACTCCTTTTTCCTGTCAACCTCCTGGCTATACTATTAAACTTGTTAGTTTATGGATGTTGCCTGTATTAACTAAGCAGATTAGCAACAACTGCTTTGTTTTTAATGTTTAAAAGTAATAATTTTTATTTTTACAAAGTCTCAGAACAAGTTTATTCTTTTTCCAAGAAGCTAAATGCAAATTCAAGAAATAGTGTCTCACTTACTGCTCCATGTAACATAATTAACATGTATTCAATTCACAACTGTCTCAGAAAGAAAACATCAATATTTGGCAAATAAGTCACTTTATTAAAACCTACTACTGTCCTTCTGAGGCAAGAGATAGCGCCATGTGCAGGAAAATGAGGATTAACATTTTGGGATTGGTTCACATCCCCAGGCTGATATGTTATATCTTCTAGGAAAATAGTGTATTTCCACTGAGACTTTAATTTCCTGGGATTTCTATTAAAATTATGGCAATAATTGTTTTTTCCTAAAATCCGAAATTGTTTTGGACCCAGGCCAAGGAAAACTTATTCATTACTAAACCACAAAGCCTAACAATGAATAAATATGCTCATATTTTTTCCACAAAAATATTTTTATATCTTCAAATTTCTTTTGAATTATCAGCATCTTTCTATACACCAATGTATTATTTCATAAAGTATCATTGACTTTTATTTAATCCTTTGTTTTTAAGAAAGATTATTTCTAAAAAATGAAATATCCATAAAGCCACTTGAGATTCAACCATTTGAAATGCGGTCTCTAAGTAGGCCTGGCAAAACAAAGATCTAGTGGACTCCCTTAAGATGCTGTTGTATTCTTTAACCAGGTCATCAGTTCAGCTATAATTCTTACCCATCTGACTTGTGAAGTTAATATCTTTCCCAAAGTAGAACATAAGAACAAATCTCAACAGCGTACGCTCATAGCGTCTAATGGCTTTTAGCTGGTTCTGGCATTGCTTTTTCAGTTGATTCCATATAACTTCCATATATTATTACAGAAAACTTGGATGTCGAATATTCATTATTTTGTCAAGTTTCATTTTCCCTCTTTATCATATTCTGCATGCTGCAGCCCATATAATTACCTAGCACATTCACTAAAATGCAAGACAACTCTGCTATGAAGAGACCCTTACATAAGGAATATCTTTTTTTGTTTTTTTAGTAGCACATTATGTTTTAGTCATGTTTTTAAAATTTTAAGATTGGGGGTTAAAAAGTAATCAGATGTTTTCTACCTGTGATCTTTGACAGAGCAACAATTAATTATTGGATTATTTAAACTCCTCTATGCAAATTAACTTATTTCCTTGGCTACTCAACACAGTGAGCTCAAAGGTAGCTGCAGGGGGTGACATGATTGTGGCTGTTAAGGATAAAATATTTCCAGCTAAAGGAATTGCATACACTTCTGCAGAGATGTAGGCAGGAAAGAAAGAATTGTGACTACCTCAGTCAGAGACTTATTGGGAGCAAGGTGAGTCATCTGCTTCCCAAAGTGGGGAAGGAGGAGAAGAGGAGAGAGAAGCAGGTTAATATTTCAGTAAATCCACAGATATTAAATGGACGAGGCTTCACTTCTGTGAATCATCAAGCTGTAGTGTTTGTGATCCATTGCTGCTCTCCGTGGAGCAGATTAGAAATAGGTGAGCAGGCAGGACTGGCGCTGGAGCATAAAATAGAGTAAAATCTATGAGCAGAGAAAGAGTTAAACCCAGCATTAGATGGTGGACAGGGCTTACTAGAGTACCATTTTGATGCTGATACAGGTGTAAATATTTCTTTAAATTATGCACAGAATTTCCTAAAAAATCAAATTAGCAAAGCAGAAATTAACACAGTCTTTAGTAAAATACATTCACTTCAACAGAAAGGCAACGTTGCCAGGAGTATTCGTGTGTGAAAAAAAGCAAATTAATTAGCTTTCAGGATGCCTAGCTTGTGGTTTTAATTCGGCTATAATTTTTTTTTTCAACCTTTAAGTGAGAATTTGCAAGGCCCTCATCATGTGTGTATCTGTGAAATAAAGATTCTAGGGTAGGGCAGACAGGCCAGTGCTTTCCCAATTTGGTTCTCAACCACGATTGTTCGTTAGTTTTACCTGAGGGTCCCTGTGTGGAGCCAGAGCTGCTCTCCTGGAAACTGATATGATACACAGCCAAGGACAGCGCAGAACTGCCTCCACCATAGCCAATTTAGACAGCAGGGGCAGTTTCTTCAGTAACTATAGATTCTAGGGTGGTTAGCTTTCCACCAGACCTGTGGTGTGATGTGTTTATTGCTTCTCTCAAGTCACTCTGAAATCTCTGATTCCAGGACACCTCCTCTGGGGATCTGCCTTGTGTAGTTGCTTCTTTCAGCTTTTTTCTTCAATCATGTTTTGAATTTTCTCTTCACTTGTTCTTGGCTTTCTCTAGTTAGTGCACTGTTACAACTGTCTCCTATGTCATCTTGAACATCAGCTCTTTGCTAATCAGTTGTTTCCTTTGGGGAGACTCTGATTTGGATTATAGTTTCACCGCCTGAGATAAAACTTGCCTTGTCAGTTTACAGCAACTCATTAATTAATCTTCCTCATCCTAAAATGGTCAGACCACCCTGTTCTCAGTATGTACAGTTTTTTCTTCTCTTTTACTATTTAAAATCCTTTGTATTTCATCGTGTTAAAGATCGTTGACAAAATGCATTAATTAACGGCAATTCATTCAATCATGGTTTTTCTTACACTGTGACAATCTGTTTCCTCAGGTTGCCATTATTCCAATCATCACTACCAGTCAGGGATTAAAAAGGAACTGTGATAACATTTGCAAGTGTAGGTATATTGCAAATTTATGCTTTTAATTTCTGTGTTTCAATCAGAGAACATATGTGTGTAGTCTTCAGTGTCTTACAGCTTTATAAGGCTTATAACAGCGAGTGGCATTTCTTATTCTATTTCTCCTGGTCCCTACCTCTGACAAATTACCAATATTCTTTTAGTGTTTTCTTCTGGTATTTGCTCCCACATTTCTAAATAATTGAATTTTTAATTTTGTTTTAGGTATTTCACATTGACCATTGATCAAACTAAAACCCTGAAAAGCATAACATCCCCTCCATTCTATTCCAGCTCCTCGAGCTGTTACACTGTAGTTTACATAAACTAATAGTGCTTACACGGTTGTCACTCTGCAAATGTTACTTATATTTGAGCCTTGTAAAGCAAACTGATATTTTAGATGTACTACGTTGTGTTTTTCTTGGTGTTAGCAATTGCCTTATTCGTCTTCGTATTATTCATAAATGCGCTTCAGAAGTATAATTCACTTATTATGTTCAATAAAACCAGGCAAACCTCTTCTTTTTCTCGCTTGACAAATATTCGTGTTCTTGCTCTAATTTTGCCTGTTTGCTTATTTGAGCTGGCACATTGCTATAGCTCTAGGATTTTGTTTTATTTTCTTGAATTGTTCTTTCTGTCTTCTGGATCCCATGTTTTCTGCTTTCTTGATCTTTTATTTTATTTTGGTATTGCATATTCTCTAGTGGATTTCTGAAAAATGGTACATAAAAACTGTATTTTCTATAAATTTTCGTATGTGAGTGTGGTGGATTGCTAAGTGATGGTTGGTTTGTTGCACCCAGCTGGAATGAATTAGTGTGGTACAGGGTGTGGAGTCCCACCTGTGGATTGCTGCTAGCAGCATAAGAGGCAGAACTATGGAAGCTGTTGGGAGGCTGTAGGAAAACTGTTCAGAAGCTGTTGAAAGCTCCCGGTTGCTTCTGGTCCTCCTGTGCAATTTTGCTGGCAGAACTTGTCATGGTGGCTTTCCTGGTGAACTTGGCCGTTCTAATTGGGAAGAGGAGCTTGGCATCTTGTTATCACTGAGGATAACTTTGGGATTCACTTTGGTGGAGCTCTGGTTCTTACCTTGACTGTCCCTTCCTGGTTCCATAGGGAAAGATGGTACACAGCTCAGCTTTGTGGAGAAGCTGGTTGCACTGGCTTTTAATGGGAACTCGGTTTTCCAGTCATTGGAGAAGGTCGTGACCTCACTGTTGCTGAGGATGGATATGGTACTTTTTGAGGGTACTCTGGTTCTTATCTTGAGCATTGCCTCCTGGCTCTAGTGCAGATCCTTCAGCTTACTACCACAGATCCTTCATCCCGCTGGCAGACTTTCTAGCTTCCACCACTGACCTTTGGGCCTTCCCAGTGCAGATCTGTGAAGAGGCCCTGCATGAGACATTGTTGTAGACTCTAAACCTCTAGTTGGACTTGTGGGGGGCATTGTTATGTGCTCTAGGACTTCAGGTGGATGCATGCAGGACATTAGGATTCAGGCCCTCATCTGGGTTCTTTGATCTTTAGTGTGTGGATAGATTTCCTGAAGTCTCTAGCAAGCAATTCCCTCTGAATTCCAAAAGCACTTTTTACTTTTCCTTAGTCTTCTTCCTTGTCCTATTCTTTCTCCTCCTGTCCAACTTTTCCTTCACCTCCTCCTCCAACTCCACCTCTAGCTTGATCTCCTTTTCCTTCTCCTTCTCATTCTTCATATCACTAGTATCTTATGATATGTTTTGTATTTCTGCCCTTTGGACATATTTGGTATCTTTTCATATAAGCCATGGTTTTCTGATACTCTATAATGAATGGCCATTATCAATGTGAGGATTTACGTATTACATTCTGGAATTTTAGAATTCTGACTTTTATCACTTCTTTTATGCTTTTTCATTTTGGAAATTCTGTTACTCAAAATTGGAGATGGGGATGCAGGGATATGGCTTAGTAGAATAAGTGCTTCCCTGGCAAGCACAAGGACCTGAGTTTAATCCCCATTTCTGAAAAAAAAAAAATAGAGATTGGTGATATGCTGCCTGCCTGAGTATGGAGTCTCTAGACAAAACTAAAATGTCAGGGCCAGGGAGATGGCTCAGTGGAATAAGGGCTTCCCTGGCAAGCACAAGGGCCTGAGTTCAATCCCTGGTTCTGCCAAAAAAACAGTAAAATGTCAAGTTCGTGAGTGCTAAAAATTAATTAATCATTTCAAGATATCAAGAATAGAGCATTAAATGGTGGGGGAACCTCTAAAATATGGAGATTTCTGTGAATGTGGAGGCCATATTTCTGCAAGATCAGTCGTTGACTTGGGTGCCTAGTCATCTCTCAAATTTTAAGCTATTTCTACTGATAGCCCTACCTGTACTTACAGACCTTAGGAGGCACCCAGTGCCTCACCTCTATGTTGTTCATGTCGTCATGGTGCAAGTGACCCTCTTGCTTTCCTCTTCTCTCCTAACCTCTTCTCTTGATGACATTTGATTTCCATGTTGCTTTAGTCCTTCTTCTGTATTGGAGTCTGCAAAATTAGTTGATGTCCTTCATATATTATTGTTTCTTCTCTTGCTCACTTTGTTCTTATAAATTTTTGTCTTCTTTTCACCATATTTATTTTCTCTCATTACTGTTATTTTAGCAAAAAAGATTATGTAGTTTTTCCATGTTTAATAAGAAATAAGATTTTAGTTTATTTTTCGCAAACCCTTTACTGATTTGAAGACATATTTATACTTTCTGTAAAGATGAGTCTATATTAGTTTATAAATTATTGTACTTAAAAGTATCTTTTTTTTTGTCTTTTTGAGACAGGGTCTCACTATGTAGTTCAGGCTGGCCTTAAGCTCACTTTGTAGCTCAGACTGGTCTGGAACTCACAACAATCCTCCTGCCTCAGCCTCCCGAGTGCTGGGATAAAAGTATCTTAATAGATCCAGGAGGAAATAAATGCATTCCATAATAACTACTAATTTATTTTAAACATTGAACCACGCTAGTTTTGGGGATGTGCTTTCTATATTCAAGTGCCCATAGTATTCAATCATTTAGCATTCAACAAACATTTATTCAATAGTTTTTGTGTGTCAGGTACTGCTGTTAATGTCAGCTTATTGCAACTTATAAAACACAATTTATATTTAATTTAATTTAATAAGGAGGGAAACTAACAGAAAATCATCTTTAATCTACTCATTTTAAAGATGAGGAAAGTAAAACCAGGGTGACTTTTTATTCATTTTTTTAAGAATGAGACTAAATGCCTTCTTGGCCTTCTCATTATCTAAACCCATAAATTCATTCATGGGACTTGTTTTTAAAGTGCTTTAAAAGATGAAATATAATTTAAAAAATAAACTATACATAATATATGATTTATCAGTATAATACTCTGATATAAGGTTACATGCAAATGTACACAGGTCTCACAAACACATGCTGTGCATGTTTGTGTGTGTGTGTGTGTGTGTGTGTGTGTGTGTGTATGAACACTGAGGGTTGAAGCCAGAGCTTTTTGCTTACTAGCACAGCCCAGCAAGGTGGTGAGGTAAGGTGGGACTTAGCAACTAAGTTTCCTTAGTTGTCTGCAGCTCAGCCTGCCTTCCACAATTACTGACAGAGTAGTGAAAAGAAAATCCATGAATTGGAAAAAGAAATTGACAGCTGTACCTTATACAAGGACTTGTTCTATCTAGCACATATAAAGAATGAGGAAAAAAATCAGACTCCCAAAATTCAGACTCAATTCTAAAATAGGTATCTGAGATGAATACACACTTCACAAATGGAGATACAAATGGCAAATAAATATATGAAAAATGTTCACCACTTTTGATCTTTTAAGAAATACAAATTAAAATGAGGTTCTATCTTACCCCTAGAAAGAATTGCTATCATTAAGAACATTAAGAAGTCAATCGGGAGCCAGAGCGATGGCTCAGTAGAAAAAGTGCTTCCCTGGCAAGTGGAAGGGTCTGAGTTCAAACCTCAGTTCTGCCAAAAAAAAAAAAAAAAAGAAAGGAAGGAAAACACACACACACACACACACACACACACACACACACCCCACCACCACCACCACCACCACCACCACCACCACCACCCCCACTTAGCTTGGATAATTGTACTGTTGATTTCTGCTAGTGTATTGAAAGGAGAAGTTAATGCTTAGATTTTTTTTCTCCATTTAATTTGCTTGTAAATCTTTGACCAGTTTTGCATGCTTATGTCTGGTAAGCTGAAAAACTATTTTGAAGACAGCAATATACAATATACTGATGTATTGTTGAATTCCTACTACATTGTTTAGTGAACTTTGGTATCACTTCTAATTTTTTTTTACTGTTTTTATTCTCTTTAAAAAATAAAATATAAAAATGGGCCAACCTGATAGCTAAGCAGACTGAAGTGCCTGCTTGGGCGAGGCCCAGTGACCAGGGATTCAATCCCCAGCGTGCCGTGCCAGCCTTGTCCCTGGGGTGCACTGAGATGGCAATTGAGACAGGGCACGGTGGTGTGCTTCTGTAACCACAGGGCTTTGGAGGCTGAAAACAGGAGGTTCACTATGGTCTGATCTATGTAGTGAGACCCCATAGACCCTTTCTGTATTTTTAAATACAGAAAATAAACAAGGAAAGAAATAAAACATTTTTCAACATTTGCTTTCCTTTTGTATATTTTGTCCACCAAATCATTACAAAAAAGGCACAATTCATTCAATACGTTATACCAGGGTCTGTGATAAGCACTTTTCCAGGACTTTCCTACTGGGATCTTACAGGAACAATCTCACACAAGTTGTCCAAACTCCATGTATAAATAAAACTTTAAGACTTTATCATGAGCAAACTTAATTTTCTTAAGCCTTATGTGTGTACTGGCTCAGTGGTTTATTTTTTATCTATGAACAAAGAAATATGATAATATATGGATATGAGCAAAAAATAATGCACATGGATTTCATGTAGCATTTTTCTTAGAAGGAGAGGAAAGGGAGAAGAAGAGGGAAGAAAGCAGCGAAGGAAGGGAGAAACAGAAGGATGGGAAGCCCGAGGAGGATGGCCCAAGAGGCAGGATGAGATCCGTCAACATCAGAAAGATACGTGGTGTACAACCAAGACAGTGGCTGAGTGAACTGTAGGAAAACCACAGCACAGAGAAAAGATGTTTTGTGCCTGAAAGCTGGCTTCCCAGCTGCCAGAGCTTCTCATTGCTTACAGTTTCATTTTTTTTTTATCTTAGGCAGAGTTCAAATTTTGAAACAAAATTTAAGAAAAGTTGTCAAAAATCCGTGGCATACTCACTGTTTTTTGCCAAGAGAGTACAACTGCAAACTCTTTGTAGCTTGTGATGTAGTAGCATGAGATATAAAGAATACTGGGTTAGAGAAATTGGCTTTTATCATCCACTGGACAGCAAGCATCAGCTAACTTTTCTCTTAGCCCCTGGATCCTGCCAAGTTATGTGGAAGGTCCAGGTCAGCACTGCATATACCATACTTGCACATTACTTGCAGAAACCTTGGGACTAGGGAAACAGTGCTTTATAAACTGCATGAAGCATCTCTGACTCTTGTTATCAAGAGAGACATCTCATTATACCAGCTCATTTGCCGCATACTCTCCACTCTGAGGGGATACACTGTTTCTATCTTCAGCATAGACATCCTTGAAAAGATAGTGCAGAACTCAAAGACATGCAGGCCTTTAAAATACCAGAAAAAATCATCTCCTCCAGAAACAGAGATGCTGCACTAACTATGCTGAGCCTAACTCAGTAATGGAATTTTAGGGAGAGCCTGCATCAGACATTTGGTAACTTCTCTGCTGAACCTGTACAATTATTCTTCCATGTCTGAGAGATGATGATCAGAGTAGGGAAGCCCTCCTGCTTGGTCTCCAATTATCTGCCTCATATGTCTTAATGATTAGTAATACAACTGGCAACAGATTTCTCAATCATATAATTACTTTGATCCATAGATGGTATGTTACCATCTATGTGTATATGTATCATATGAATCTAGTTACCTAGGGATGACAAAGCCAAGTGTTTATGAGGGCTGGCAAATAACCTCAATTTTAAATGGATATCACCCAAGTATGAACTCTCATGTAGTTTTTTCCCATGAAACTCCTGACATCTGGAGATGGATAATGGTTGCTGAAAGCCACCCAATGCATTATAGAGTACTTAATGGCATCTCAGGTTCTGCTTAATAAAGGTCAGTAGTGCACCCAGCTTTAGTTTTGATAACCAAAGGTAAATTATCTGATGTTGGTAGACAACTCAAGAGAAGCTTTGTCTTTTTGGGTTGAAAATGGTTGTATTGAAAACTGAGGAACTCCATTCAAGATCATGACAGCTCCTCTCTCTGTGTCTGCTGATTACTGAGGTGGGAATACTGGAGCATTATTGCCAGGCCTGAGAAAATTTTGATAGAAGTCTGAAATTCTTTTTTTTTTTTTTCTTTTCTTGGTGGAATCAGGGATTGAACTCAGGCCCTTTTACTTGTCAGGCAAGCACTTATTCTACTGAGCCATTTCGCTGGCCCCAGAAGCCTGAAATTCTGACACTCTAAAAAACATGAAAGAATTCAGTTTTAAAGTATTTTTATTTGTGTGAGTTCTAAATGTCTTGCCTAAATTGAATAAAAGAATGGTGAGGGGCAGACATATGAGAATTTTCAGAAACTTGTTAAGATAGAACATATCCAAAACCAGGAATTCAAATTTTCACCTAGGTACATGATAGGATAGGCCATTTTGGAATATTATCCTATAGGTTAGAAAGGAGTATAGGGGAGTCAGTGGAAGTATTGGTTTTAGTTTAGTTTTTTTTGGAGGGGGGTTGCTACTGGGGATCAAACTCAGGACCTTGCACCTGTCAGGCGGGCACTTATGACTGTCTTCTCAGTCCCAGACAGTGAAAGTGTCAAAGAGGACAAGAAATAATGGAGGAAAATGAGTTTCACAGAGAAAAAAAGGTGAAAGACAAGCTCTTTGACTTGAGATTGGTATGGGCATTTATTTCTCACAACTGTCCATAGTATTCCATTTTTTGTCTTGTCTGCTCAGGGCAATAATTGCCACAAGTTGCCGAAACTTGTAAGATAACATTAGCAGAAACATCTCCCCTGGGTCCCGGTTCACCAAGAGCAAAACAGAGTGAAGAGGATGCACGATCTTTGCTCTTATCTTATAAAACAAGTGTTTTAAAAACATCTTATTCATTTGTACTGAGACTTTGGTTCACTGTCTTATAATAGACAAGGAAATAAATGTCTCTGAGCTAGTTCTCCAAGAATAATACTTTTACTGAAAACCTTGAAAGACAATACTCCATGTATGGAATGTGGAGCAATAAAAAACAATTCATACAATGACATTCTCCTTTTTAGCTGAGAAAAATTATAAATGTGTCAAATCCACCAGGAATGTGGTAATTAAGAATTACACTTATTTTTACCATATTATAGTAATTAATTATAATGTACAGTGATTAAGACTAATGATTTCTTTCATTATAAGACTCAACTCAGAATTACTTAAGGGAGACAATACCATGAAGTAACCAAAGCAGCTGGTCAGAGGAAGGTGACTGCTGGCTGCAACCACACTCCTACTTGCCATTTATGCCTGGCCATTTATTCTAGAAATTATTCTCTGACTTGGATGCTCTGAAGTCCAGTTCTGACAAGAGTAACGCTCCAAAGTGTGATAAGATAGTGATAGCAGAGTCTAGCAGCTTAAAAGTTATATGCTTGGGAACTATTTCAGAGTGTTAGACTGAATAAAGAAGTCTGCCATCTTTATGATGCCAAAGAATCTAAACTTCACAACATATCCTCAGTTGCCAAGGTGTGTACTTTGTAATTCAGTGACCGAAAAAAAAAAAAAAAACCCTTCTGCAAGCTTCACCCTCATAATTTTCCATATGAAAAGATGGAGTTCTAAGCATAGTGTGGCATAGAGGAAGGTTTGCTTAGCTTTCCCAGAAAAAAAATATTTCTCTTAGATCACCCACTGTAATGCATACTTCATTTTCTGTCATCTCACATTTACTCCCAGGTTTGTCCATAGGGGATGACTAATGTTTGCAATTTCAGGTGTATCTGAATCAACACGTGGAGGTAGCAAGCAAGTCTCATCTCTGTCTATGGAAAATATGACTACTACTTGTTATGGAAACTTCAGGCATCAGCTATCAGATGAAGAATTATATGAAATCATGTCTTGGATCCTTATGACGTCAATGGCGTGAAAACATTCTTTGTGCTAAGAAGACCTTAGCACCTGTTATGATTATGTCCATAGCAAATTCTTGCGGTCCAGCTTAGCTCTGGAAGTGTGCTGGATTTGTCAAGACTGTAGTGCAATCAGAAGTTCTGGATCTGGATAAAAGGATCAGTTCGCATGAAGCCAAGGCAGAGTCGGAGCATCCCAGAGGATATCCAGGCACTTGGCCAGTGGGTCATGGAAATGTTGATTTGTGCAGGCTGGATAGTCTGTCTCCCTCATTCTTCTACCTCACCTGTATCTCAAGTTCTCAAAGACATGGAAAAATTTACTAGACTTCAAAGTGTTTCCAAAATGGTGCAGGAAAAAAGTGCAGTCTCCCAACAAGATTTGGAAAAGCTAGACACATTTTTTTTTCCTGCTAAAGCTGGTGTACACCTGGTTACTGTGGATATTAAACATATCAAAGCATCGCTTGTTCCTGTGCTTTGAGTGCAACCCATGTGGTTGCAATCCACATAGCAGAATCCTTGAGCAACTTTCAGTTTTTGCCCACTGTCCCCCTAACTCTGCTCTGTTGGATTCATTCTTATTCCTGAAAGAGGATGAAATCCGCAAGCAGTTATTCTGGGGGAATACTATGTACGTCATCACTTTTGGTCATTAGATACAATCTCTGTTGAATAATTATGAAGCCCAAATTGACTGAAATTTAAAATTTCCAATATGATTACAAAGCTTAGCACTTCTCCTTGCTACTCTTAAGAACTTCACACTGGAAACCTCCAGTTAGCAGAGAGTGTGAGAAACACTAATTTCACCTCTTGCCACCTAGAGCATCATCATGTTTCCCTTTTTCATGTTGTTCATTAGGATTGGTTCACCCGAATTAAATGTAAGAAAGCAACAGCATAGATGGATGGTACTTACTTGTTTTTATAATTTATAGTTTATTTATTTATTTTCATTTTAAGAATTTTTAAAGAAGCAAAACAAATAACAAAAATAAAGACAGAAGCAGAGGAAAGTATTTCTAATGTTATCCAAGAACACTGTGTCCTGTGATCCACAGACATAGCCCTTTCTATGAGAGGGAGGTCTTAAGAGGCTTTATATTTTAGCATGAAATTGAACCCAGGACCTCTCATTTGCCAGGCTGGTGCTGTGCCACCAGCCACCAAGCTATGTTGCTGGCCCATGAGTTCTGTAGATAACACGCCTACTATTGTTTTGAGTTGGTCTGACCTCATCAAAACTCACACTGAAGCTCAGTCCTCAGCATTATAATGTAAAGAGGAGGTAAGACTATTAGAGCTGATTAGAATATTAAAGAGGATTAAGGTGTTTCTGGGGGCAGGAAACCTTGCTTTCTTCAGACTGGCTGGGTTACTATGACTATAGGTTGTCATGGACAAGCCTGGTAGGTTTCCCTGGCCCCTCTGGAGCACTGACCCCTTTTCTGCAAGTGCCCATTCTCCTTCTCCTTTCTTGATGCAGAGAAGATTTCTTGGCTCTTATCATACCCTAAGGGATGCCAGCACCATGTCATGGACATCTAGAACTTCTTTCCTTTATAGCAAAGAAAATGAACAAGACAACTCCCATCATTTTTCTCATTGCTATGCATCTCTTAGCTAAAAATCACGTGATGAGGAAGACCTTAACCCTCTTCGGACTTACTCCTTCCACTTCTAGGAATGCAATGCTTTCCTCAGAACCTTCTATTTAAGCCCAGTGGTCCTTACGTAGGCTCTGAGATCCCTGATTGTAAGGGGAAAGTCACTAACATCTTACACTGAGAAATTCAGGGAGTCCTGTAGCTCTGCTCAACTCTGGCAACTGAGAACATAGTTAGAGCCCCTACAGGGTTCACTTGAGGTGTCACTTTTATTGTTTTGCCTGCTTGTGCCCTATTTATATGTAAAATCTATTAGCAGTCAACTGTTAGGCTTCAGATGGCACCATAGTCCTGAATGATCTCCATGCTTGCAATTCTCCCATGAGGGTCTCTCTTCATGCAGATTGGTAGTAGGAATAAGGTCAATGGTAGCTTGAGATCTTGTGAGAGTGAACACCACAGGATCAAATGCTTCTATTTTATCATCTTCTGCTTTAAGATATAATGAGAACTTATCTGTGACTCTTCCATCCAAAGCATCCCTTAGCCTTTGGGAGGACCACCTCCTACTCCCCTTCTAATAACAGTGAACCAAAGTCATAAGACATTGTTCAGTCTCAAACTATATTGCATTTTTAGGAGATTATCTATAAGCTCTAAGGCAATTCCTTTTGGGAAAATGTGGCAGCATTTTATATAGCTTAAGGCACTAACAAAATAATCTTCAATCTTAAATTTCCATTGCCTAGTTTTTGAAAAACCCCAGAGAATTTTTGTTTGTTTTGTTTCTGTCTTGAGACACATTCTCACTGTATAGTGCCAGCTGGCCCTAAACTCAACAGTCATCCTGCCTCAATGTCCTGAGCGCTAGGCTAGGGTAGCAGACGTGTGACACCATTGCCCAGAGAATCTTGATAGAGACTATAATAAAAGCACAAAGTTAGCTGGGAATTAGGGCTTGCTTTTATGAACATTTATGACCACTAAATTAGATAAAGTCCTTCCTTCCGTTCTAGCAATGTTCATGACTTGCGTGCACTCTAGGTGACTTTTTTACACATAGATTGTTCTATTTTTTTTCTCTTTTTTTGGTAAGAGTAACAGACAGGAAAGTGTACAACAGCCATGAGGTATATGGTGCGTGCATGTGTGTGTGCGTGCGTGCGTGTGTGTTATATTGACTGGAAACAGGCTTTGAGAAAGAGCAACAACAACAAAAAAATACATCTATTTCATCACTAGAATGCTGGCAAGAGTTCTTTGTGTTGTGTTCTCCGATGAATTCTAAGCACTTAGACTAATGTCTGGCACATAATAGACCATAAGTATTTATAAATATTTCTTGAATTGAATGACTGAGTCATTTATGTTTCACTCTTCTCCATAATAGAGGACTGAAAGTGATACCTCCCAATTCCCATGTGATTCATAAAAAGAGAATGGAATTTTATTTTATTTTATCTCAACAATGAACAATATTTTTGTGAAAAAATAAATTTTGATAATGACTTATGAGGGTACTAAAACATTCCAGCTGTGGTCCTAGATGTTTCCAGCCTGCTGTGTCATTAACCATACTCTACACAGTTATGCATGTTTTTAGCAGTAAGAGAAGATTGCTAGTGAGACTTGCCTAAGCTAACACATAGCAACTAGTAAAATGAGGATAGAAATGCGGTCTTTCAATCAATCTACTAAAACACACATTTTAATTTTCAGTAGGAAATAATTTTATTTAATGATATGTTATGCTATGTTATTATATTTCTATTTTTTTCCAAGTAGTAGAAAGAGAAACACTTCATGTCAAAGAAAAGGAGGCACAGCACCTTTAGTCTTATACTCATGCTTTTGTACCTCCTCCTTCTTCCATATAGCGATATGCACTTTTAAGCTAGATTTAGTCGAATCCTGATATTCAGGCCACATGAGCCCATGCCACCTAGTTGCTTTCGCCATCACTGAGTCACTGTTCTTGACACCTACAACATAAAAGAAAGTTTCTGTCCATTCAGTAGATGACAGAAACAGCATGACAAAGAGCCTGGCTGGAGGATAGCTGCTTACCTCATGGAGTCCAGAGAGCAGGGAGAAAAGGAAGACTTGAGAGAAGATGCTTCCCAGCAGCCCACTTCTTCTGGGCTGGCCCCGCCTGCCAACAGCACACTCAGCAGCTGAAGTCACTGTGCACTGCTGCTATTCCTGGAAGCACAGCATCTTCAGATACAGTCACCTTTTACAAGTCCTACGGTGGGCACATGGGGTTTTGGCACATTCTCAGTATAAACCAGAACACAGCATATAGGAGATGCAGGGACTGGAGATGGGAGCGGAGTGAGGAGAGCATGGTGCTCAATCAAGGAGCACTGTATTAACTAATAAGGATGCTTGGCTGTCAAAGCAGGTGCCAGGTATAAGGCTTCATGAAACAAACCTGTTCTAATAATAAGAGATAGGTGCCAAAATGGTTCTTACAATCAAGCTGCACTGAAGCCTAGTTTTAGCATTACAACATTTACTTGATTTGCTCTTGATTGCATTAAAAATGAACCACAGTGAGAAGTGACACATTCTGAAGTGGAATGCAAAGAAGAAACACAAATTCCCTAGGACGAATGTGGTTCTTATGCTTAGCTAAATTGTGCCAATAAACTTAATTATTAAAAAATTACAAAAATAAGAACATCTAATTCAGTGAGAAGAAAGATTTGTACTAATAGTTTGAGACAAGATAGTATATCTGCATCTTATACTATGAAAAACTACTACGAAGACAACAATATGCAATGTATTATTGTAACTGTTTTTACTAACATGTTTTGAAACTGTCTCAATGCTATTTCTTTCTCAATAAAATTAATATAAAAATAAGACTATCCATAAGGTTCTAATATGATGTGTCAAATGTTTTGGCATCATTTGCCAAGTTGCAGAAAAGCCAGTTGAAATGAGAAACACGTTTCATTTCCAGAAACCCTAACCTAACTTTTGAAGGTCAAATGGACAAATATAAACCATAGCCATCAAATTTTCTGATTCTAGATACATTAAGAAGTAAATGTGAATTTGGGACTTCAATTTAAATTGTCCATCTACGCTGAAAATTTTCTTGAAGCACAGAGGCAAACTTGGTATACACACTCACTCTGTACTGCTTTTAGTCACACAGTGCCCTGAGTTGCTGGTCTGTATGCCCATCTCCCACCTTTAAGTGTGTATTAGGTGAATTAATAAAAAAAAGGGCAGCAGGCAGTGATGTGGTTGGAAAATGTTGTTTCCTTAGAGAACTTAGATTTAATTTTTGTTTAAAGCATGCTTCATCAAATGGCTTCTTTCCATTTCTAAATGTTAACAGTAGAGACAGACTCTGTTTCCTCAAATGAAATCAAAGGGTATAGGTAGCATTTTGAAATAACAACAAAGGAGGAGGACAAACAGCAACAACTTTTTCTAGACCAGTGATTCTCACATTTAGTGTGTACAAGAGTCATTTGGAAAGATTAGCCAGAGCACAGAGGATGAGGCTGTTTGAAGCGGGATGGGTCTGCTGGTATTTTTACACTGTCCCGGGTCAGTTCTGACAATTGGACACAGTAGAGAATTATTTCCCTGGTGGAAAATGATTGATTTATAATACAACTTCTTTCCCCACTCTTTATTTCATGCCTCATTTTATTTTATTTTTTGCACAATTTCAACATTTTTGTTCTCCTCTTATTTCATGCCCCATTCTTAACAACTCAAACGAAAAGAAACTCACAAAGAGACAAAAAGAAAGTGTTTACAGAAGGAAATGATGGCTCTTCCTAAAGTAAGTGTCCTGGATGTGTCGCTAGCTCAGGTAATCGGAAGTCAGTCAAGACCATTTGAGTTGATAAGGAATTATAAGTTGTTTACTGGCTTTCCACAGTGTGTGTGTGTGTGTGTGTGTGTGTGTGTGTGTGTGTGTGTTTGTGCATACTCATGTTTGTACAACATCTGTCTCTGATGGGATTTTATGTGGACTCAGGTATGTAAAATCTAATGCAGCTGAGGCATCTATGCATGAAGGGAGCGTGGTCAAGGATGAAGGGAGCCCTGGCCCTTGGCCCACTGAGCAGCCCTTTGCCTTTCTTGTATAATGCCTTTTAAGGACTTTCTGAGAGTTCCTGTTTCTTGGAGGAGTTTGAACACCAACAATGCGCTTTGATGCCTTCTTCCCAACCCTCATTCTATTTGGCGGACACATGCAAAGATGATGTGACTTATCAGTAAAACTGAAGGATACTTTACATGTAGGAAGATACCTGTAAGCCAGGAAATTCATGCCAGGTCTACTGAAAGTAGAGGCGAGATGACGTTCTTGGCTTGGTTTCCCTCTGGACAGGAAGACAAGCCTGAACAGCAACACGGACCCTGCCAGCCAGCAGGCGAGCTCTCGTCTGCAGTTGCCAGTTTGGCATCCTGTTCTCTTCTTCACTTTTAGGAGCTGTATGTCTTTTTCAAGGGGAAAAGGAAAGAGAAAAGGTCTCTTCTGTTAATCCATGCGGGGTAATTTTGTTCTTTTACCTACCGAAAATGGTAGCATAACTTTCTCTTATGGAGATTGGCTCATGACTACCTTATTTAATGAAATAATTTACGAAGTTTTCTTCTTTTTCTATGAGCCTTGAGGAGTCCCCCATCTTAATTTTAACTTAAAAGGGTTTAAATTCCTTAGTAAATTGACTTCTAACTTTTAGAGTGGTGAGGGAATAGCTGATATTGATTATTGATTACATTTTATAAATCTCTTAAGACTGGAAACCAATATGCATTCATCCGAGTTCCACCTACTTTTTTTCAAAACGAGCCTGTCTGACATGAAAAATAGAGAGATGATATTTTTTTTTTATTCCTGATATAAAAACATCCACATTGAAAAGGAACTCAGACTGGAGAAGTGCATGCATAAAGACAAGACAGACTGCTTCTTCAGGAAATCTTGCAAATACTCCTTTCATATCTAACATGACAATCTCCCTTTTACAATTATCTCATGGGATTAAGTCACTAAAGGAAAAGCTCCTTAAATCTACTTTCCAGAAAGCAATTGTAAGAAGATTCTAAAACTGGTTTTTAATTTTTTCAATAGGGCTCCAGAAAAATTTTTTTACTTTTCTTTCAGAATCTCAAAATACTTCTGGGAGAAAGACATTTGGGTGATGTATTAGGATTTTCACTCTGCACTCTGTACTGCTTCGTAATCATTTTAAAAGGGAAATTTGTTCAACAGGCAGAATTTAGAAATATTTGTGAGAAAAAAGAATTCTTTCTAGTGCCAAGATGAAAGTTCTCCTGAAAGCAGGAGAACATTTCTCATTTGTATTAAAGTATGCATCTGTAATTGTAAAGCAAAATCCAGCGTCCGTGCATTTGAAAATCGGTGGGAACAGGCAGTGAGACAGGCAGGTAAGACTCTGACTTCTTGTCTGAGTCTGAGCCCTGGGACCACGCATCCGCCCTTGTGTCCTCTCTCCATGTGCAGTCCCTGCCCTTTGTAGGCGTCGGTGTCACTCTGGCCAGTGTAAGCATCCGCCACAGTCAAGCGTTCCCCTTTAGGATGGAACCAAAACCCAAGCCTTTAAATTCCTCAGCCATCCACTTTCAGAAATTCCTGTCTGAATGTATTCACATATTTTTAAAGGAGATTAGAGTTGGTGTGTGTGTGCGTGTGTGCATGTGTGTGTGTGTGTGTGTGTGTGTGATCAGGCCACAGTTTGATTTTTGACCTTTAAAAGGCAGGCACACACAAAAAGATGTTAATTTCTCAAAAAAAAAAAAAAAAGAGCACAATATAAATTGTAAAATCACTGGGCATGATACAAAGAACAAATGTAATTCAGTTCAATATGAAACCACATAGTCCTTTGTGCAAAATCATTAAAATAACGATAATGAACTTAACTAAGTAAAAAACGTAACTTCTAGAGTCAGGTATGCTGCCACATGCCTGTAATCACAGTGCTCTGGAGGCTGAGGCAGGAGGATTACAATTTTCATCGTGGCTTGGGCATCTTAGCAAGTTGAAACCTAGCAAGATAATGTCAGCAAAAAGGGAGAGGGACCTGTGGTTGGCGCTCAGTGTGAAAATATTAACATCCAGATGTAGAGCACCGATAGTGGAGAAGCAAAACTGGTGAAATGTCTCCTCCTGGGTACAATTCTGTGCTTTTAATGATCTGAACACATTTTGTTCAAGAGAAGTCCTTAATAGTTCATAATAAGATGAATTTTTTATCTATCTAGAATATTAAATGCAATTTGAGTATGATAGACACAGGTGACTACTCTGTCTAAAATCATTGGAATATGACCTAAAATCTGTTATAATCAGTACTGATGTGAAGGAAAAAAAATTCTATTAGGGTCTCAGCACTAACACAATTTTCTCTCCAAGGTGCAAATCTTAAGGCACATATTACTCTCCAACATGACCTCTGGAATCTCGAGAGACTTCCACTGGGATAGTAGGCTTTTCCTACCTGTCAAAATCTCTGAGTCAGTATTAAGAGACAAAGCCACATTCTCTTAGTCCCTGCAGGAAACAGCAAAAGATTCCTGAGAAGGATGTGACATAATTTCCCAGACGCTAGGTCTTTCATGTGGCCGAGTCACTCGTGCTGTGGCAGCCCTGCTGTGTCTCGATGATAATAACCAAACCCACCTTTCTGCTCTTCTTGCTTCACTCTCTTCTTTCTCCTTCTTGCCTGTCAGAGATGAATTTAGAGAGATGTGGTGATTTACTTTTATGTCTCAACCACCTTGGGTCATGGAATATTCTGACATTTGGGCAGATGTTATTCTGAGTGTTCCTGTACGACTCTGAGCATGTACTGCAGATTGCCCTCTTGGGTGAGCCTCATCCAATCAGAAGAAAACCTGAAAAGAAAGAGAAGACCAGCCTCCTGCTAAAGAAGTCCAGAGCACCCTGCTTTCAGGCTTTCTCTCTTATGCACAGGTGTCCCAGTTTTCAGCATTCTCACTCACTCTACATCTTGGATTTTCTAATTTCTTTAATGGTATGAAGCAATTTCCTATATCTATATTTTACTATATGTGATGCTTATTTTTATTTTTGCTTCTCTGTAGATCCCTGACTACTATAGAAGATAAAACATAGATTTTATGCCTAGGGATTTGGAAACCAACAATATTTGGCTCAGAACCACAAAATTAGGGTGACTAAACTTAGTGGTAGTCCGATGACTCCTTGAATGGACATTTTAAAAAGCAGAGATAATTTTTCTTCAGAAGTCATTGAAATACATGAGAGGCAGTGTGCAAGAGTTAGGAATCCCTGAACTTTCCCCTTCTATTCATTCCTGCAGCGGCATTCAGCGAACATTTATGCACAGCTCTTAAAGTGTCTAGCCTTGTGTTTCCCCCGATCATCTTCAGTTGGTAGCCATCAGGAGACAGGAGCACACAGTAAGATTTCAGGGGAAAATTCACATAATACTTATCAATGATAGTACATCAGGAAACTGCATGGTATCCAGGAATAGTGGTCCAGGAAGGGCAGCCTTGCTATTTCACAGGAAGAAAGGCAGTTTGGCTGAAGATAGAGGAAAGATTTGCTTGTGTAGCCAGGCTGGAGCTTTTCTGCTGTTCCAGGAAAGGACAGGGAGCCCTGCAGAGTGTGAGTGGGAGCAGGCCCCCTGTCCGGGGCTGTGTGGGAGACCATGGAGCTGGTGGTTGCTGCTTTTGGGGACCATGCCCAATGGAGAGGGGATCAGAGGTTCACAGCTGGGCCCAGACAGTGCCGTGGCACTGTTCCTGTTCCTCCTTGACACTGGCTGGCAATACCAGGTACATTTGCATATCTGGCCTTTGCCATTAGAAGTCACAGGGAGTCTGACCCTCCTCTGTACTGAGAAGGATTAAGGTCATTGTCACCTGAAAGGGGAAATGCTTAGAGGAATCTTGTACTTCATCATGGTTTTTCTTTTCAGTACTAGGGGCTGAATCCAGAGCCTTCACACTGAGCTACAACCCCAGCCTTTTTAAAATTGTGAGACAGGGCATTGCTAGGTTGGCTAGAGCTCAACCTTGTGATCATCCTGCTTCAGCCTCCCACGCCATATGCCAAGGGATGCATTTGGACCCAAAAGGCAGTATGTTAGTAACTGATAAAACTGAATAAGATATCATTTACAACTTCAAGCTGCTCACTATTTAATTAGGACACAGGATACAGAACGGGTTCAACTGGATGACAAATGTGATGACAAATGGTATGCTAAAGGGAGACATAGGGGCATCTGAGCCAATCTTGGCAGACTGCAGCCTGGGTTAGTTGTATAGGCACTGGAAGGCTGTGGTGTCCACAGAATGCTTTCTGAGCTCAGAGGAAATGGAGATTCTCCCCCTCAGTGGTGCTGTGCTTCACACACCCTGAGCCCCGCCCTCATCACTTCACTCCTTTTCTACTGACCACTATCTACATCCTATGGCCATTAAACTATGCCCAACAGCTACCCTCAATCAGATTTCATGAAAGATATTTAGATATTTGATTTTAGAGTAAAACCAAAATAGAAGCATAGACATTTTAAATCCTGAGTCAGGGTACGGACGGGAGCTTCTCAAGACACCCCCTACTCAGTACAAGAAGAATGTGGGGAATCTATGGCTTGGTTCCCCCCAGGACCTGTACTGTATGTAAAAAAAAAAAAAATCAGGACCTTGGTAAAGATTCAGCTATCAGCGAACACTCAGGACCTCTTAATACAGAGCTTACGCTGGATGTTCTTGTGTCAGGTGACATACCACTCTGGAAGTCTGGAGAACCTCATTGAATGCTGCTGTTACTTAGAATCAGTGGTCCTCAGATGGGAAGATGTTGCTGCAATAAGTATTTTTAATGTGCTTAAGTGCAATAAGAATATCTTGGAGCATAGCAGGGTAACTCTGGTTGACAACAATTAATTGCGTATTTCAAGATACCTACTAGAAGGGATTTTGAATGTTTCCAACACAAAGAGGTGATGCATATTTCGGGTGATGATCATGCCAATCATCCCGATCCGATCATTACATGTTGTAGCCATGTATGGAAATAGTACATCATAGCCCATAAACATGCAGTTACTGACTGTCAACTATAAAAGAAGAATAAAAGAGCAGCAGGGACTCCCGTCACACATGCTTCTATTCTCACTATGCCTCTTTGCCAGATTTGTTCATACCAGTTCTCTTCTTAATTCACAGCCCTCAAATATGTGCTCTCAGTGAGCCCCAAATTATATGGGGTCTGCTCAATACTCAGTCCAGAGACATCGCACCATCCTTCTGTTTGAATTCTGCGGATTCTACGACTTGCAGGTAGAATGTCAATTCCTTGTCATTTAAGATAGATAGATGACAGAGAGGAAGATAATGCTGAGAGCCTGGCCAGAGTAAAAATTTAATGTCAAGAAGAAACTAACAAAATTTGGCTTACTTCACACCACCTTTTTCCCTTAACAGAAACAAGTCCTCTGTCCTTCTTTCCTATGGAAGTCCTGAGAAAGACTCACATTTCCAAGGGTTATTGATCTGCTACAGGAGAAGTGGTGGTGGGTTTCTGGGATCCTGGTTAGGAGATATTGGGGAGCTGACTGGAGCAAGCCTCTTTAGTTACAGAGTGAAAATCATAGTGCAGCCCTTCCTGAGCTTCAGCTAGGACAAGTTAAGGAAGTTTAGAGTTTATTGGTTTGTACTGAGAGGAAAACTTTTCTTAGACTTAAAGGAACATTTCTTCCTATAAACCTGGGCTTCTGTGCCCACATTCTTAGTGAGCTTACTGCTCCCGAGCAAGCTAACTTTTTGTGGATTTCTTTGCTCACATCAATTATAGAGATCTTTCATGCTACTACTAATTTTTTTTGAAAGAAAAAGAAAAAAATACCCTTTTAATTCATTACTGCTTATGTTTCTTAGAAAATGAGCCCGAAAATATGTACAAAATTTTTAACTGTAAAATAATTTCCTCTCTGGTATATCGGTTAGAGAAAGCTACATTTGTAGATGTCATTAAACAGTGTTCTATATTTTTTTTGTTCTTATCTCTCCTCTCTCTCTCTCTCTCTCTCTCTCTCTCTCTCCTTTCTTTGCCTTCAAAGGGAGAAAAAGACATCTCTTTCTGAATGGGACAAAGAAGTCTGTAATGCATGTGATCCTCAATGATTCCTTATGTTTTAACAAAACCCTCACAAGTGAATACCCCCTCAGTCGATTATTTGAGTCCAGCTTTACATTAAAATATAGATAAAATAGAAAGTGTTAGTTAGACAAAAGGGAATTTGCCAGATTGCTCCATAAAAAAGCCCCCTATGCCATAAAAATGTCCTTTCATTAATCAAAATATCACCTGAATGAAGTCATCATGTTTAGCCTGATTGCATTTCCCTCATATATGTGCAGCTGCATTTGCCTCTCCATAAATGTCATTTGATTATGAGAAAATAAACAGGAAGGGACTCAAAGGGAGTCAGTATGGGCCCTGCTTGTTTACCTGAGGCAGCTTTCTTAGCTGAAGAACAAATGTCATGCAAATGGTGCACCAGCAATGAGCTGCCAATCACCCTGGCTTGGCATTCATGATGATTTGCTAAATCATTTAAAGAGACATGCTTTACTAAATGAAAAAATATCAGCGGCGAGGGCCTGTGTTTAAACACGGGGCTGAGTTATTATCCCAGGAGGCTGGAATGAAATGAAGACATCTTCCAATTAAAGCTTGCAGATGAACCCAGACAAACCCCCCTTTTTTCATAAAGACAGGCAGATTATGATTGGGAAGGAACAGCGACACAGGCTTTCATTACACGCTGATTATGGTGATAAAATTCCCAGCACTGTGTGTCTGCGGGCCCAACTTCACATTTGAAGGTTTTTAATATAATTTCCTTAGGGTGAAATGCTGAAGATTTATTAAACTTTATGAAGGGCTTACAGATCCAATTTAAGAGGACATATCATAGGGCAAAACTGACAGACGATAAAATACATTCCAACTATAAGGGGAAAAAAAGCAAGGAGAAAGTTGAGCCGTGAAACTGTTTTTAAACATTTTTTTGTTGGTGGTGGTGTTCAAGCGAAATCAATCATTTCCCCCAGTGTTATAGCCTCCTCACTCCTGTGAAATTTCTTCATGCTTTTTACAGAAGGAGGGTCTTTTACCTCACAGGAGGAATGCTTAGAGACCTTAACTAATTTCACTTGAAACAAAATAAAGGCACTAAAATAATTCTGCAGTCGTTGGTTCACAAAAACGCTCAACTTCTGTAGCTTTTAGGTAATGAGATGTGAGTGATTCTCTCTGTCCCATCTAAACACCATCCACTTCCCGGAAAGACAAGTTTAGCAACTTCCATTAGCTCATTTTTTTTCTTCAAAGGACTTCAGGGGTCTGTGAGGATGACTTCTGTTTCATTTCTATCATGGTTTTATGAACTTCTACTCTGCTTATGAACTGGGGTAGGATTTTTACATAGGGAAACAAAGAATACATGGTCTAGTTGAATACTAATACTCATCTACTTGAAATAAAGCAACATTTCTTACCCATCAATTACAGTAACTTGAGGCTTCACCCAGCATGCAAGAGGCTGCAGATAAGAAAATAACCACAGGGAATTCCTGTTTTTTAGTGCCTATTTCTCAGCCCTGGAAATTTGCCTGAATTGGCCTCTGAACAAGGTTTCTCTGTCAAGACACTTTCCCTCTAGATTTACTTCTATCTCTTATTCCCTTCCTTCCTTCCTCCCACAACATTTTGAAGTATAATTTAGGAAGGCTACAGTTTTCCTGTTTTAGGCATACAATTTAATGCTTTCATAAACATTTAGATTTACACCACTGAAACCCTCACCACAATATAATTTTTAGACATTTTATCATCTTCCTTATAGTCCCTATACTTGTGTGTAATCAACAGCAACTTCTACCCCACAGCCAGAAAAAGTCTAAGGGGCATCTATCTCTATAGACTTAGTTTCTAGACAGGTAATATAAATGCAATCATACAGTACGTAGCTCAGCTTAAATTGTTGTAGTGTGACAGCCAGACCTCACCTGACATTTCCAGGAACTCTGAAATACCGCTCTACTGGTCAAGTCAAGATAGGATAAAGCTTGTGACTTTTTCATGATAAAAATCTTTCTTGTTATCTCTAAGCCAAGACACCAAAGTAAGTCTTGGTGAAAGTCATGAGAAAGTTGGGAATGAAGCATCCCCAACACTTTTTAAATTTTTGGTAGAAGAAAGCAAAGTGATATTATTTATGAGAAATCTTATGTGTTCTTTAAAAATGTCTTACTTTTCACAAGGCATTGAGGAAGGCTTGTCTTTGTTAATGTTTGCATTACACAATCATGCAGCTTTTAGAACAAGGAAATACACCTTAGTGGAGGCAGAGGGAAGGTTGGCATATGAGATAAAAGAGATGTGATGAAGGAGCCTTGCCTGGGTATTGGATCTGGGGAAATAAATACAATAGAGACAGATCTAGCAATAACTGGTGAATTCTATTCATGCACTAACAATATTTAAATGACAATGGAATACCCTTCTTTGACAAAACTGAACAAAAAAGGGGATAAAAATGAATGACCATTTTGTATCTGTATATTCAAAATAGTTAGGATAGATATACAGCTACATTCTCTTAATTCATGAATTGGGAGATTTTCTCTAATATTATTTGTGGACAGGATATTATGTCTGCATCTTATACAATGAATAACCACTAAGACAAGAATGCGCAATGTATTCGTTATTGAAACTGTCCTACTAATCGGTTTTGAAATTGTCTCATTGCTATTTGTTTCTCAATAAAATCATTTAAAAAATAATTTATTCCCTCTAATAGAGGGAATAAATAGGAATAAATAGTAAATATTGTTATATTGACCCTGGACTTGATAATTTTGCTAAGAATGTTCCTAAGAAACACAGCAAGGCATATGTGTAAGGAGAGAAAGGGTAGAAGAGAGGGATAGACAGAAAAAAAGGAAGTGAGGGAAAAAGAGTTAAAATACTAATAATCAGTGAATCTGGATGAAAGAATTCTGGAATATTTTTTGAAGCATTCTTTAAATTCTTAGGTAAATATTTAAATATTTCCATTTAAAAAGGTGAAAACTGGAAATGGTATAATATTCATGGTACTAGTAGTCACAAATAAAACAACAAGAAAGCCTCTGGTTTCTCTTTCTGCTCTTCCTCTGAGGTAGGCTTTCATGGCTTACAGCTCAGACCTCCACAGATGATGATAGTGACAGTTCTTGGGAACTTGTTGCCTGCCAGGCATTGGGCAGTGTTTTGGTTTTTTACCTTACAAGACAAGGAATAGCTTGATACTCAAATGCTTTGTCAAAATATACAAAGACAAAGATTTTACACAATGCTCTTGACAACATAGGTCACAATCCAAATGCACAGAGTTCACAAAAACTTGAGGCTTGAATGTAATGTCATCTTCACTGCAGATTAGAGAATGTTAGAGACCAGTTCTTGACTCTGCATGTCCAGAAGAATGCATGGAATACCATGGCAGAGCCACTGACAAACTAAGAAAAACTAGGTGCTCTCTTGGTAATAATAGTGATAGATGCTTAATTAATATTTGCAATGTGTCATCTATTGCACAGAACATACATGTGTAATGGGTATTTGTTCATAAGTGTGTGCATGTGTGTGCTTATACTTTATCTCATAGATTCCTCACCAAACCCTGTAAGCTAGATGTTAGTGTCCAGAATGCAGAAAATTAAGGTTGCAAAAGGTCTCATGGCCAATCAGTGCTGTGTGATCAGGCATCCAATCTTTAATCAATGAGTGCCTCTGCTAGCCTATATATCCAAGCATAAGAAACAAAGAGGTGCATATTCTATTTTCTCTGTAAAGATGGTCAAAGGATTTATGAAACTGATTATGAAATTCTTCATGGAAGAAACAAAGTTCCTTTGGCAGAGTCATTGAAGCCCTGGGAACAGCACTATGTATCACAAACCCCCTCACTTTCCCAACTCTTGGCTGTGTCATTCCCATCCACATTAATTGCCCATCCCACAGATTGATAATAGGATGAGGAGTGAAGAAAGGAACCCATCCTCATTGCCTACACTGTGGTTAGATTTATCTATCCGTGTAACTACTTGCTCCTCGTAATGGGTTCCTGAGACAAAATTAATTCAACTAATACAGTGATATAGGATAAATATGTATTGTACTAGATATTTATGTACTGTTCATGATTCAGTGACACGTAACAAAGGCTGATAGCAGTAGAACTACTTGCTGTCATTTCTTCAGCTATTTACTTTCATCATTCAGCAAATATTTCACTTAGATGGTGCTTTATTTTGATTCTTTATTAGTTTTCTCTCTTGTCCTGTGTGTTGCTGTATATTTTCTGTGGAGAACCATGACTCGAAGTGATACTCTTCTCATTTCTTCACTCAGTTCTCAGATATTTTTAATTAGTCTGTGTTTGCAGCTCATAAAGTTTATATTCACGATAGGGAATAGGCATGTTTACTTATCGTATCTTCGTTCTTTTTATTCTCTTTTCTCTGACCTCCTTTCTTTTGTAGATCCCTTTGCTCCACATTTTAAGTTTGTGTTTGCACTGCGTAGTGATTCTATCCATCATAGGCCCATGTACATGGCACATCTTGATTCTTCACTCATTTTTAATTTTGTCTGGAATGTCTTTCATAAAGCTCTACTTGAGGATTAGAGCCATCTTGATCTATTCAGATTGCTGTAACAAAATATCTTCTTGAAGTGGCTTGTAAGCAACAGATATTGATTTCTCACAATTCTAGTCTGGGAATTCTAAGATCAGGACACTGGCAGCTTTGGGGTCTGATGGGAGCTTGTTTCCCAGTTTGCTGTTGGCACCTTCTCATGGTGTAATCCCTGGTGGAATGGATGGAGGAGCTCTGTGGACTTGGACTTGTTTTTTTACTGTACTAAACCCCCATGTATTGGAACTATATCATCATAACAAAATGACCTCCCCAAACCTCACCGTCTAATGTCATCACATTGAATGGGGAGAACTCTCAGAATGGAAAGAAACTTGTTAGTTGAAATGAACTTGTTTAGTTGTCCTGTGCTCTGGAATGTGGCACTGTTTTCTTTAGAGCACTGACCAATACCGAAAGAAAGGGAAGAGTGGGAAAGAAGTAAAAGAAGAGTTAAAAAATATATGAGAAAGGAGGTGAAGTTATAGAACAAAGGTACAAAGAAAATGAAAGAAGTTAGCTTCCTTGGGGAAACTGCAAAGAGACACTTAAATTCCATGAGTGAGAAATAAAATAGACAATGTTGAGAATTAGGAAAGTACCAAATAGAGTATTCTTCACCTTATGAATAAATATAAATGAATTTTAAGAGACTCAAATCAAACCAATATTTGATGAAAGCTATTTTTTACAAGGTGTTCCTATACCAAGATGAATTTGTCAAAGTATCTGATTAGAAAAGAATTCAGATAATGAAGAGGCAGAGAAATTGCCCCCCAAAAAGGGACTTCATGCCAAGCAGGGAATTAGAGAACAACAAAAAATGATTTATGGAAGACTATGTCTTTGGACTTGGGCTAGAGAAACAGATGATATTTCAACAATTGCAAGTGGTGGTCTTCAGGTGAACATTCTCTTGCAGGAGCAAAATAACATGGAAGGAGGACTTGGGTGTCTTCCAGAACCAAATAATTGTCCAGTTAGTTTAATGTGTGAGTTTTTTTTCAGCCAGTAGTGGAGAAAAGGGTACCGTAAGAGTTTATAATCTGATAGGCAATGATGGACGCTGGACATTGATTAGGATGTGTTTGCTTTTCTCTTTATGTACTCAGTAGTCTAGATGTGAAAGTTGAAGGAGTGAGTAGACAGGAAAGAATAAGGGCAGAGTGAGGACGTGAGAGGGCCAGACACAGAAAGTAATTTCAATTCAAGGGAGAACTTTAACTCCAAAGAAGGAATAATAGATTCAAGAGACATCAGAAGGGACAACGGAGGACTTAGAACGGAGTAAACAGGGGAAGGAAGAATAAGGGAAATATTTTGTTATAGATCTTTTAGGGAAACAAATTTGGAATTCAAAATGTCTTTTGATTCATGTAACTGTAGATACAGACCAGATCCAATGCTAAGAGCCATATGAATGAAAGAGATGAATTATGCATGATCTGTCCCCAAGGAACATATAGCCTATAGTCAAGGTAAGACAAGATGCAAATAAGCTCTGCACAAAATAGAATATGATGGATTTGTCACAAAGGGAAAACATCACATTCTCTGGGGTTTAAGGGTTCATTTCTTACGTGGAAAGTCAGGCCTGAAAAAAGGCTTACAAAGGAAGAAAACTTTGGACAAAAGCAGAGAAGAAGAAATCTTTAACAGGCTGAAAATTTACAGTGAGTGGCAGGTGGCAGAGAAAGAGAAAGAGATGCCAATACCCAAAGAACCTTTAATGTAAGTACAGGCTGTGGGAAATACTGGTTCTTTCTCTTTCTCTCTCACACCTCTCTCTTAGTTTTGACTATGGTAATATACAGAGGGGTTGCTTCCCTCCCACCTTAATCTTTGTTCAGGCATGAGAGGAGATTAAAAAATACAATGTTGAAATAAAAATTTAATTAGAGTAAAAGACACATTGTCATTAATCTTTCTCAAAATACTCCCCTCCTTCAAGCACACTTACCTGCTGTTCTTGTCACTTTGTGAACTTGCTCTAGCAGTGCTCTCCTGTGCATGACTTCATGGGGTGTGATGCAAACTACTGGGAATGCTGCTGCTTTGCACCAGTCCATAAAAACCTGACATCGTGTCCTGATGCACCTTAGTCACAGGACCTGTCACCTGTGACACCTTGCTCTTAGCCCAAGTCAGGATGACCATGAAGATACAAATGTTTTAATTGATTCAGGACATGGGGTGGATACAACAGTGAATTAAAAGCAGCCAAGAAAGACTTCCAAGACTGTTTTAAATATGGTAAGAATGATAGTGGGTTCAAAGCAAAGGGGAATATTTGGGGGCATCTGTCAAAGTATCTTTGACTGTGATACCATTTTAAAAATTTAAACACATACTGTATTTTTTTTAGCACACCTTATGTCTCATATGATAGTATTACAGTGTACCAAAAAGAGCTTCTATGATTTCTGAATAAAGGCACTAGAGAAATAGACCTAAATATAAATATACATGGTAGGTCTGCTGTTCATTAGCTCTCAAGGCCATCAATTTCAGAAGACTGCTTTTGTGCTCCCTAAAGGATAGAGATATTTTTTTCCATTTTGTTAAAAAATACAAAGTTCCTCCAAACTCATGTAACTATAAATATCAGTTTACTATTAATAGCTATAGAAAAGTTGAAAACTCTGATATTTAAAAAAATCCTTAGCCCCTGAAACAAAACAAAACAACGCAGTGAGTTTTTGTATGTGCTGCCTAAGATCATGAGTTGGAAGGCCACAATCCAAACCTTAAAATCAAGACCAGTTCAGGTTTGAGGCCAAATCAGTGTTCTAGTGGGAGTCACCAGAAAGACTAATCACAGTTACCCTTTGCCGCAAGCAATGATTTCAGAGCTAAATAAGTAATATCACATATACCTTATAATGGCAAATATTATGAGATGTGCATCCTGTTTTTGAACAAACTGCAATGGAGGGAAAAATAACCACAAAGGTAAGAGGATGCTGTCTTCTTTTTCATTTTATTTTGTGATCAATTTTTAAATCTTTTATTAATTTCTTTGGTACAGGATCTCCCTGTGCATTTCGGGCTCATAGTGATCCTCCTGTCTCGGCCTCCCCAGTGTTGGGATTACAGGTGCGCAACACCATGCCTGTTTTCAGTGGGTGGCACTACATGCCATGGTTCTGGGGTCAGCACAGCATGCAGTACTGGGGATTGAACCAGGAACCTTGTTCTTGCCAGGCAGGTGCTTAGATAGCTGAGCTATCTTCCCAGTCCTCCTTACTCACTTTCAAGGAAGTTTGAGTCATTCTTCCTGACACATGAGAAAGTCTCCCAAGAGAGCTGAATATCAGTGTTGCCTGTGTAGGTGACACCTCAGAATTGGGCTCAGAGTCAGAGCTAAATTCTACATTCTCCAGTCCTGAGTCTGTGCTCTGAGGACCATTTCTTCCTGGTTTCCTATGCAACCATAAAAAATGTTCTTTTTCCTTCTGTGTTGATTTCCTTTCTCTTATTGCTGAGAAAAAATATCCAACACCTCAAATGAAGAAAGGAAAAGTTTGTTTAGCTCTTAGTCTGTAGAGGTTTCAGTCCATAATCAGTGGGCTCCAAGGCAGAGTGACAGAGGGGCAACAGTCTGGGTGACAGAAGACAGCAAAAGCAGCAAGAAAAAAAGGAGGAGCAAGCCTCTTCTTCTCTCTTGTAGTGTAAGCAGGCTTCCCTCTCCAGCGCGGGCCCTCTACACCTGTACCACCTCCGTGGTCCCTCCTGCATGGACTGAGGTTATTTACAAAGTGAGGACCGTGGCCTCTTGCTGAGTCACTTAGTAAACTGTCACAACATCCCAGGGCACATACAGCCTCGCCAGGGCACGTCCTAGATGCTAGGACATAGAACTGCTGAGTTACCAAGTTAAGCTTCTCAACTTGTCACAATATTTCGACCACCACAATCTCCTTCAAGGATTACTGGATGTTTGAATGTTATTGTATTTGTTTGAGACCTGGATGAAGAAACAGGTTAGCATCACTCTAATCCTATGAAGAAGCAGCGAGGAAGAAAAAGTACTGACAAATTTAGTTCAAGTCTGCTGATGACTCACAGCCCCCAGCTGCACACTTCTCCCTCTACTTTAGCTTTAATCACCTTTTTGGGTCCTAGGTTGCCCACCTGAATTGTGTCAGCTGACACAAATATAGGTCCTACTAATATACTTAAACATATTCGTTTTTATTGTATTTTAAGCTGTTGAAGAGGCTCCTGACCATACAGTTTAAAATGATTTGTAGGACCTAGCCATGAAAGAGAATAAGTCATATAGATTATCAGGCCAATAGTTCATTTCTAAAGCATTTTTACTAGTAAATTCACTAAACATCCTCTAGTTTATAATTCCTCATAACTACCATGAAAGCAGCAAGCAGAAAGCAGGTTTAAGCCTACCACACTACTAAAGCAATCATTTGGTTTGGCTGGGTTGGTTGTGATACATCTGTAATCCCAGCACTCAGGAGACTGGGGCAAGAGGTCTGCCGTGAGTAGGAGGTCAGTCTGTACTACACAGTGAAACTCTGTGTCAAAACAGAGAGGTGAGAAGGGAGGGACGGAGGGAGGGAGAAAGCACAACAAAAAGAAATCAAGCAGATTGAGATTCCTGGCCACGGCTGAGTGTGAGAGACAGTTAGATATTGAATCTAAGAACTATATTTCCAAAGCTTGGGGAACAATATGCCGAGTTCTTGTTAACAGCTAACAGTAAAAGGCAACCCTGTAACATTCTAACAAGAAAAAAATCAAAAGTTGTGATGACTTACGAGTTACTTCTTGCTTCTGGGAGCAGCTATTCCTGAAGGGAGCTCCTCCTGCTGTCACCCTCCTCCCCTCTACTCCTCATTTTTCACTGGGTCTTTGGCCTTGGCCAAGTTGTCTGCTATGCATTAGCCGTTGATTGACTGCCCTCTGCACTTGACATTTCCTGATCTATGCTAGCGCGTATTGATTCTCAGTATTGGATCTCCCCCTCAAAGTCCCGTCTGAGGCACTATTAAGTCTGTAATATATTCTCCTGGCAGTGTAACAGTTTCAGTTGCCTATGTATAAGTGGAAGCATAGAGTCACAGGATCTCAATGCAGTATGAAGCCTTAGAATTAATACAGCTGAACTTGCCATGTTTTCAATTTTTTTTTTTGGGGGGGGGCCAGCTCAGCCCACCCTGGGGGTGGCAGGGCTAGCATGTGGTGATCAGGGGTTGAACCATGGTCCCTGCACTATGCCTAAGTTTGCCTAAGCGGGCGCTTTACGTCACTGAGCTATCTTGCCAGCCCGTGAACTGCCATATTTTATAAATGTTGAGACAGAACCCTAGAGAGGGAAGAGCCTTACATAAGTTCACTCAAATATTAATGTGAGGGATCAAGAGCTGGAGCCCATGGGTTCTGTTTTCAAGTCTAGCCATGGATTTCATTTTGCTATTCGGCATTCCTCTCTCAGAACTCTGCAGAGTATCTGTGAAAGAGAACTGAACATCCTATAGGCTCGGCTGCAAAAAGTGACCTGCTAAAGAGGCAATCCAGAGTCAAACAAGCCTTCTACATCAGAAAATATTTGATTATTTAAAGTTAGAAATGTCAGTAGAATTATAGGAAATTTAAATATTATTTGTCTGTTATCCAAGGCAATTCCTTGTGGCCTTTTAGGAAAAGTCAAGGAATTGAAGAGGTGCTTCAAATATTTCAAGAAAGAAGATTTCTTATGGTTTGGGCTATCATTCTCCTGTCTAGTGGTGCAGTAAGCACAAGAGAATACAGAAGTATTGAGAAGAATCACAGAAGGGTATATAGACAGAGGCTGGATATCACAGACAAGGAGATATGGGCACTTATTTCATATTTGGACTCCTGTGCTAGTCCTCTTCCACTTACCCCATCTTTCTCCAGGATTCACAATCTCTTTGCATTCATGTCTGCCTAGGACAGGAGAGGAGGAGATCCCGTAAGTGCCTACCAAGTACACCAAGCAGGCGCTTGTGATCCCTGGCTTCTGGTGGGAATCAGACAAAGGGAAGCCCTGCCTGGCAAGGGATGAAGAACAGAGGACTGGGCATTTTTATGCATCACCTTCTTCCTCTTGGCAATTCCTCCATTCCTCAGCTACAGCTTTGTACCACCGCTCCTATCTATCACAGAACCCTCTAAGGCACTTGCCTGCCTTGGCTGTTCAGGCCTAACTTCCTTCATTGCTAGATTTGGGTGTGTTAACATCCTCTTGGGGGCTTCTTTATAAAGAGCCCCTCACCCTTCTCTAACACTTCTGCCTGAGCTGCTTTTTGTTGCTTGCCAGGGCACTGACTGAAATAGTTCATTTGGGGTTAATCATAGTCTGAAGTCACCATTTATCTTCTTTGCTGCAGCGGCATAGCCATCACCATAAAGGATAGGATCAATTCTTGTTCATTCTGTGTCTCATGGGTCTGCTAATCCAGGAGAAATGCAGCTGATCTGAGCAGGAGATTGACTCTGGCCTCTGACTGCATTTTTGGGTTTGGCTGCCACTAATAGGAAAAAGATCATTACAAAACGGGAGGGCATAGGAGCAAAGGTTATATGTGGCTGACGTCAGTGAATTCTAGCACTTCCCCATGAATTATAGAAACTGATACAAGAACTTTATTTATTATATAGGACCTGAAATCATTAATGGACAAAAGTATGCCTAGTTTGTTTGAGCTATTGCTGGACATACCTATACCAAAAGACAAAAAACCATTGACTTTATTTATAAAAAGGTAAGATTTGTGGAGAGCTTTGTAAAGGCCTCAGTTTTCCTTCATAAAATAACTATTTTTGTATTGTTTGATTATTTTTGTGTGTCATATAGAATTGCTAGCCTTAATGAATAAGAATTCTTTGATCTCAAAACAGTTTTTTTTTTTTTTTTTTTTTTTTTTTTTTTGAGACAGGGTCTCACTGTGCAGTTCAGGCTGGCCTTAAGCTCACTTTGTAGCTCAGGCTGGTCTCGAACTCACAACAATCCTCCTGCCTCAGCCTCCCGAGTGCTGGGATTACAGGCCTGCGCCACCACGCCCGGCTTTCAAAACAGTTTTTAATAGATCAAGTTAAGTTAATAGATAAAAATATATTTTCCAAACAGAAGCAACAAGAACTTTCTTGGAAAAGATAAATTTGAGTCTTATTTTTCAGTCAAGAGAACAAAAATTAAATAAAATTTGAGAACAATAAAAAAAAGAATTCTTTTATCAATGCTTCTGAACATTAGCAACTTTTCTTTAAGTTGGACATATAATTTCCATGTTTACCAATACTTTTTAGGAAAAGGATGCTGTATGCTCATTCTTTTCTATTAGTCTTTTTGGGCTCAGAAGCATTAGAAAGGGAGAAGGGTTTCCTTTCAGTAAAGATGAGGAGTGGGACAAGAAGAAGAGATGCAGGGTTTTTATGTTTTGGTCACTCTTAGGTTATAGGTTATTCATTTTTTCAATCCACTAGTAAGTACCATGCTAATATTTATTAAATTCTGTCAAGTGTCAGAGGAAGATGAAAAAGACATGTGTATTATTTCAGAGTGTAGTAGTCAATACATTGTGTCAACTTGGCTGGATGGTCTGGGCTGGCCATGGGGGCCCAACCCACAGAGTAAGGAGGGCCTGCCCTAGGCATAGAAGGGCCCACCCTAGGGCGTGGAGGGCCCACCCCAGAGTGACTCAGCATATTTCAGGCAGCCCAGTTAGCTAGAAATATCATAGGCAGTCAGATAGGGCCAGGCCTTTAAGGAGATAACATAGAAGACAAGATACCTTACAACTGTGGAAGGGACAGATACTCCTGCTGTGAGCCAGACCTAAAGGCCAAACAAATGCTGACCTCCCTGAAGATTAGCACCGGGATTGATATTCTAAATAGTATGAATCACCTAGAATTAGACCAAGTGAGTCACTAGTCCAACCCCCAACATGAAGAGACCCTGTCCCATACTTATGCCTGCTTTCTCTGTGACTCACTTCCCCATTTGGTCCCTGACTTAATCAATTTTATCTGAACAATGATGCTTGTAATCCCATTGGTTGACCATAGTTTTCTTCCACCCCCACATCCACCTAAGTGAGCTCCCATTCTCTCCACTTTAGCCCCCCATGGTTTTACACTATAAAAGACCCCGGAGAAGACAGCTTTCCAGGGAACTACCCACTCTGGGCCCCCTCCATAACCTCCATTTTTTCTTAAAATTCATTCTTTGGTTTTAGAGAACATAAACTTGTCCAGGTCAGGTCGGGAGATCATTTTTCCCTATGTCATTTGTATGTTCCCTATATTATTTGGAGGTGAATCACCTGAGATCAGTTTTTCTTTCTGTATGGTTGAGAAAGGATTTGGCCTTTTACTTCCTTGGATGAACTTCATTCTTCAAAGTCAGCTTGAACATCATCTCCTGGCTTCCAGCACAGAATCTTTGGTTTCCAGTTAGATCTTTCAGCTTTCTGTCACAGATTCTTCAGCCTTCCATTGCATACCCATGGCTGACTGGTATAGACTTACACAAAACACTGTAGTGAGCTTCAGAACTTGAGACTGAATCCTTCATTCTTAGGTGTGCAGACTCCCTCTTCATGCTTCGTCATCTGACTCTGAGGCTGACTATGATAAGCCAGTCTTGTAATTTCCTATGTATTTGTACATCTTGTGTTATGTGTTCCTTGTATTATATCTGTTCTTCTAGTGCAGAGGGACTCAGTCCTACAGGGAATGAAGTGTCATGAGAAGTAACTGTCCACATCTAAATAGGGACATGCTTCCCACAGTTCCAGATCCTTGCTCAGCTCTTTAGTACACTGAGAGGAGAAGAGCCTCAGATCACGGATCCTTAATGTCAGCACTGCAAAGCTGGACTCAAGGGCCCCCTTCTGGCTCAGTTTGGGGAGCAGCAGATGGTAAGGGCTGGCAGGGGGAACATTTGTTCTCTGTTTAAAAGAATT